>WNWK01028899.1:0-24911 GCA_009830355.1 Cherax destructor | reverse complement strand
TTATAAAGGAAATATAAAGTAAGTCATATACACAATGAGGTAGTTGTTTGAATATAAGAGTACAATTAAGCAAATAAAGTGACTGGAATTTGCTTTTGGTAAAAGGTATTTAAAAGTATGAGTAAATAATTGCACTTATTTGGTAATAGCTTATAAGAAAAAATAAACTAAGTCACATACACAATGAGGTAATTGTTTGATTATAAAAATATAAAAAGAAAAACAAAAGTGAAAAGGTTGTAATTAAATTTCAAGTAAAAAGTAATTACTAATATTGTAAATAGATAGGGTTGGGAAAAGGTAATGATAGATTTGTATTAAAAATAAAAAATAAAAGTAAATGGTTACAGAGACGTTAAAAGATATATATATAGTAAAATAGGATGTACAATTATATTTAGTGGGAAATTTAATATAGTGAGGTAGCAGATTATTAGAACAAAAATGAAGTTAATTACATTAATATATAATCAATTTTGGGAGAAATGTAAGATTGTGAGGTTGCAGTTACTAATACAACTGTTGCACTAACGCAGACTAAGGATTAGGTCATTGATATTATTCAGTCTCTGTAAGGTTAGCATCTCGAAGGAATGTGGACAGTTCATTTTCATTCGTGATATAATAAGCACGGCCTACATTTGTTTTCTTAACTAGGATTTTCCCTTCTCGGGTGAAGCACTGGTGGATTTTGTCATTATTCTCACGTTTAAGCTTTCTTACTCTGTATAGGAGGTTCTTTTAACCCCACACCTCTTGCCAAGACCCTCGCATTCACTTCTCTTACAACCCCATCTATAAATATATTGAACAACCATGGTGACATCAAACATCCTTGTCTAAGGCCCACTTTTACTGGGAAATAGTCCCCCTCCCTCCTACACACTCTAACCTGAGCCTCACTATCCTCATAAAAACTTTTCACTGCTTTCAGTAACCTACCTCATATTCCATACATCTGCAACATCTGCCACATTGCCCCCCTATCCACCCTATCATACGCCTTTTCCAAATCCATAAATGACACAAAAACCTCTTTACCCTTATCCAAATACTGTTCACCTATACAGTGGTACCTCGAGTTACGATATTTTTTCGTTCGAGAATGCTGTTCAAGTGCCATTACCAAACGAATTTATCCCCATAAGGAATAATGTAAAATAGACTAGTCCTTTTACACCCCCAAAAATATACTTACAAAAGCATTTAAAAAAATAAACTTACATAAAAGGGCGATTTTGGGGACCATCGTAACTCGAGGTACCACTGTATGTTTCACTGTAAACACTTGGTCTACACACCCCCTACCTTTCCTAAAGCCTCCTTGTTCATCTGCTATCCTGCTCTCTGTCTTACACTTGATTCTTTCAGTAATAACTCTACCATACACTTTACCAGGTACACTCAACAGACTTATTCCCCTATAATTTTTGCACTCTCTTTTGCCCCCTTTGCCTTTATACAAAGGAACAATACACGCTCTTTGCTAATCCCTAGGTACCTTACCCTCTTTCATACATTTATTAACCTGTAAATGGTCCAAACGTATATATACGTTAGTACCGCTACTGCCCCAAACATATATTTACGTTTTATTTTTCCTGCCTCCAAATTTGGCATGATTGGCCTGAGATGCCTGGTCAGCATAGAATAGGTCTTAGCCCTTGGTGTGTGCTGTATTAAAAAAATCTGGGACCACTTAGGGGAGGGGGTACCAATTATTTTTTTTTTCTTTTCGTCCGATTTCATTCATTTTTTTTTTTTGCACGTAAAGACGTATTTATGGACCTTATTGTCTGTGAGTTTCAATAAGATTGCCCTAAAAACAAAAGAGAAAAAAAATATTTACTGAAAATTCCATGAAGATTCCATTTAAAAATTACCTCAGCCTAAATGGCACAATGAAAGGTGGATTTGAGACTTGGTACGTATAAAACAATGCTAATGCTATTTTATCACGGAAAGTATTCGTGTAATTATCTCTAGTTATTCTACAAAAAAATAAAGTTCCTCAGTTTTTGTTATATGCAAAATATCTTGCCCTTTACTCCCACTCAAATCCAAAAATATTTGGAATATTGCAAATTTCTCTTCGTGATAATTTAAAACTATCGTTGTTTTATGGTTCCTGTCAATATTATTGCATTTACTTCAATAATGAATGGTGGATATCATCAAATAGGTCAATAACTTGCTTCCGAGATAGTGCGTGAAACGATTCCGGGCTCGGATTTTTTTTTTTTTTCGCGAAAATCGGTGTAGTTTTAGTGTCTAGTGGTGTTCTAGAGTTGTTATCCCCTCCAAAACACCGTTTTCTCTCACTCAATGTCCGTCTATGTCATAGAAGACGACATGATGAAGGGGAAATAATTTTATATAGAAAATCCTGGAAGTACAGTCGCCTTGTTATGGCCTATTTTATTAGTTCTAGTGTATATATCATGTTTATATGTGTTTTTTAGTGTTTATTTAGTCATTTTAGATGATATTAGATGATATTAGCGTAATAAGAAAAATTACTCCTGGCACCCGGGAGTAGCCAGAGCGGGAATGCTGGAGAGCGTTCCTGATTGGCTGCCAATACCCGGGAAGCTCCACCCACACTCATATAGTGCCATATAGTCAATTATAACATTAGAATGAATACTACAAGTAATAGCTATAAAAAAATGGAAAAAAAAAAAAAATTATGGGATGCAAGCAGTCATGTTAGTGGCGCAGATGTCACCATACATGATATAAATGGCTGTAATTCCTTGTAGAAATGTCAAAGAACATTGATTCTGGTATCATTGTGTAGCCAGAGAGTTAAGCTATTTTTCTATACCAATAACGCAATTTTCATATTTTTTCGAATATTTTTTCGCTCGCGAGCCGCGCGCTGCGGGAGACAGTTACCCCTCCCCTTAGTACGTTGTGGGAGCACCAGTAGAATTGAGCGCCAGCTAGAGCAAACAGCGCGGCAAACACATGGGATTCACTGATGTCATGTAGTATTAACTCTCCCATTTTAAGTGGAAAGTGATGTTGACACCGAGTTTAGTGACTCTGAGGTAGATATGGCCATAAGTGGTCGAGGAAATATAAAAAACCTTGATAATAACCCATGTGCAACATCCTTTTAGAATGTCTTACAACCTATGCCTATCTATCTGTCTCTGTCTATCTCTATCTGACTCTGTCTATCTCTGTCTCACAGGTACACAAATACAGTGGACCCCCGAGTTACGTACACCCCGGAAATCGTACAATTATGTAAGTATAATATTGTAAGTGCTTTTCTAAGTGTATTTTTTGGGGTCTGAAATGGACTAACCTACTTGACATTTTTTCTTAAGGGAGTAAATTCGTTTGGTAATGGCACTTGAGCAGGCTTCTGGAATGAAGTTTTTACGTTACTCGGGGTCTACTGTACAATTATACATAGTGCAAATTTCCTAGGATAACCCAAAAAATCCAGACAAAGTGCTTGTAGATATGATGTGTAAACATGACTGGAAAATACGTATTTACACTTGCTCAGAAACCAAACGTGTTGGTTCGGGAGTGGATCTCTCCAAGACTAGTTGCTAGACGGACAGACAGCTAGTTGCTAGACGGACAGACAGATAGACATAGAGCTTGACAGACAAGCAGATAGACTTAGAGATTGACAAATAAAGGGCATGACAGACAGAGAGCTTGACAAATAAAGGGCATGACAGACAGAGAGCTTGACAGATAGACAGAGAGCTTGACAGACAGACAGATATACAGAGAGCTTGACAGAAAGACAGATAGACAGAGAGCTTGACAGAAAGACAGATAGCTTGAGAGACAGAGCTTGAGAGACAGAGCTTGAAAGACAGAGAGCTTGAGAGACAGAGAGCTTGACAGACAGACAGAGAGAGCTTGACAGACAGACAGATAGCTTGGCAGACAGACAGATAGACAGAGAGCTTGACAGACACAGACAAAGAGCTTGGCAGACAGACAGACAGTTTGACAGACAGATATGGTTGTGTAACAGTGAAAATAGAGGGGGATGCTCATCAAATGTCACCCCTTATCTTATCTTATCACTGCACCCTCGCGGACGCCCATCAAATGTCACCAATTATCTTATCTTATCACTGTCAGCAGTGGTCTTACACCATGCTCCAAGGGAATTTATTATTCTTTTCCTTATTATTATTTTCATTATTCTTATTATATAGTTTTAGTGTCTAGTGGTGTTCTAGAGTTGTTATCCCCTCCAAAACACCGTTTTCTCTCACTCAATGTCCGTCTATGTCATAGAAGACGACATGATGAAGGGGAAATAATTTTATATAGAAAATCCTGGAAGTACAGTCGCCTTGTTATGGCCTATTTTATTAGTTCTAGTGTATATATCATGTTTATATGTGTTTTTTAGTGTTTATTTAGTCATTTTAGATGATATTAGATGATATTAGCGTAATAAGAAAAATTACTCCTGGCACCCGGGAGTAGCCAGAGCGGGAATGCTGGAGAGCGTTCCTGATTGGCTGCCAATACCCGGGAAGCTCCACCCACACTCATATAGTGCCATATAGTCAATTATAACATTAGAATGAATACTACAAGTAATAGCTATAAAAAAATGGAAAAAAAAAAAAAATTATGGGATGCAAGCAGTCATGTTAGTGGCGCAGATGTCACCATACATGATATAAATGGCTGTAATTCCTTGTAGAAACGTCATAGAACATTGATTCTGGTATCATTGTGTAGCCAGAGAGTTAAGCTATTTTTCTATACCAATAACGCAATTTTCATATTTTTTCGAATATTTTTTCGCTCGCGAGCCGCGCGCTGCGGGAGACAGTTACCCCTCCCCTTAGTACGTTGTGGGAGCACCAGTAGAATTGAGCGCCAGCTAGAGCAAACAGCGCGGCAAACACATGGGATTCACTGATGTCATGTAGTATTAACTCTCCCATTTTAAGTGGAAAGTGATGTTGACACCGAGTTTAGTGACTCTGAGGTAGATATGGCCATAAGTGGTCGAGGAAATATAAAAAACCTTGATAATAACCCATGTGCAACATCCTTTTAGAATGTCTTACAACCTATGCCTATCTATCTGTCTCTGTCTATCTCTATCTGACTCTGTCTATCTCTGTCTCACAGGTACACAAATACAGTGGACCCCGAGTTACGTACACCCGGAAATCGTACAATTATGTAAGTATAATATTGTAAGTGCTTTTCTAAGTGTATTTTTGGGGTCTGAAATGGACTAACCTACTTGACATTTTTCTTAAGGAGTAAATTCGTTTGGTAATGGCACTTGAGCAGGCTTCTGGAATGAAGTTTTACGTTACTCGGGGTCTACTGTACAATTATACATAGTGCAAATTTCCTAGGATAACCCAAAAAATCCAGACAAAGTGCTTGTAGATATGATGTGTAAACATGACTGGAAAATACGTATTTACACTTGCTCAGAAACCAAACGTGTTGGTTCGGGAGTGGATCTCTCCAAGACTAGTTGCTAGACGGACAGACAGCTAGTTGCTAGACGGACAGACAGATAGACATAGAGCTTGACAGACAAGCAGATAGACTGAGAGATTGACAAATAAAGGGCATGACAGACAGAGAGCTTGACAAATAAAGGGCATGACAGACAGAGAGCTTGACAGATAGACAGAGAGCTTGACAGACAGACAGATAGACAGAGAGCTTGACAGAAAGACAGATAGACAGAGAGCTTGACAGAAAGACAGATAGCTTGAGAGACAGAGCTTGAGAGACAGAGCTTGAAAGACAGAGAGCTTGAGAGACAGAGAGCTTGACAGACAGACAGAGAGAGCTTGACAGACAGATAGAGAGCTTGACAGACAGACAGATAGCTTGGCAGACAGACAGATAGACAGAGAGCTTGACAGACACAGACAAAGAGCTTGGCAGACAGACAGACAGTTTGACAGACAGATATGGTTGTGTAACAGTGAAAATAGAGGGGGATGCTCATCAAATGTCACCCCTTATCTTATCTTATCACTGCACCCTCGCGGACGCCCATCAAATGTCACCAATTATCTTATCTTATCACTGTCAGCAGTGGTCTTACACCATGCTCCAAGGGAATTTATTATTCTTTTCCTTATTATTATTTTCATTATTCTTATTATTATTCATATTATTATTATTATTATATACTCCCACATATCCAAAACATTGCTGGGACCTATAAATACTTTGTATATATTCCTAGACAATAGTAAATAACAAAGGCAGGTGTAAATGTTCACCTGTCACTGTGTTTGTGACAATTTGAGTACAATTTCAGTACCTAATATTAGTCTTAGAACAAAGAACTACTATAAATTGTAATTATCAGAACATAAAAATTATATAAAACAATATAAAAACGAGAAAAAAAAGTATATCGGCAACACTTTTGCAAGCGGCAGGACTCGATGTTGCCGTAACATGAGCATTCAGTGCCAACTTCTCGGCCTTATATATCGGTAAGTACTGAGCCTAAAAATTTTTTTTATACTGTAACACTTAGAAAAATGTGCTCTCTATTTCTATAAAAAAAAAAATGATTTTTTTTTCAAAATATTAGGGGCATTGGCGTAGTAAACGTATATACAGTGGACCCCCGGTTAACGTTCTTAATCCGTTCCAGGAGATAGAGCTTTAACCGAAAAAAACATTATCTGAAACCTTATTTCCCATAAGAAATAATGTAAATACAATTAATCCGTTACAGACATCCAAAAAATATTCACAAAAAAATTAATTTTTTAAAGAATAACTATAGTTTTACATACAGAAAACACACAAATACTACATACAATTTAAAATTTATAAATAAATTATAAAATAAACATTTAAAATAACATTTACTTACCTTTATTGAAGAGACTTGCTGGCATCTTTAAGACTGGGAGGAGGAGTGAGGGAGTGCTTAGTTTCTGGAAGGGGAATCTCCCTCCAAAAGAACTTCAGGTAACAAGTCCCTCTCTGGGGTTACTTCCCTTCTTGGTCTTTTAATGCCACTAGGACCAGCTTGAGAGTCACTAGAACTCTTCTTAGAAAAAAAACTGTCCAGAGTCCTCTGTTTCTGGCAACTCTTCAACATTTTTCTGAAGTGGGGCAAGATTCTGTCACTGAACATGTTGCAGATGTGGTTTGCTTCAGCTTGCTCAGGGTGGTGTTTTTCAACAAATGTCTGCACATCAGCCCATTTGGAAAAAATTTCCTTAATCTCTGAAGAAGTTACTACCTCAACCTGTCCAGCCACCTCTTTGAATCAATTTCCTTAAATGTCGTCTGCTGCTGTTGCTGATGAAGCTCTCTCAGCTCTTCAGTGGTTAGGTCTACCCTGTGCTCCTCCACCAACTCTTCCACATCCTCACCACTCACCTCCAACCCCAGGCTGTTCCCCAATGCCACTATAGAGTCCACAACAGGCACAGGGTCGTCAGGGCCAGCCTCAAATCCTTCAAAATCCCTCTTTTCAACACAATCTGGCCACAGTGGTCTCCAAGCAGAGTTCAAAGTCCTGGAAGTCACTCCCTCCCAAGCATTACCTATAAGGCCTATGCAATGCACGATATTGAAGTGATATTTCCAGAACTCTCTTAGGGTTAATGCAGAGGCTGAAGTTATATCAAAGCACCTTTGAAACAATGCTTTGGTGTACAGTTTCTTGAAGTTGGAAATGACCTGCTGGTCCATGGGCTGGATAAGAGGAGTGGTGTTAGGAGGCAAGAATTTCACTCTGATGAAACTAAACTTATCAGACAAAAAGTCATCCAAGTTGTGAGGATGAGCAGGAGCATTGTCCAGTAGCAGGAGGCACTTGAGTGGCAATTTCTTTTCCAGGAGGTACTTCTTCACACTAGGGCCAAACACTGCAGTCAACCATTCCACGAAATAGTCGTTAGTGACCCATGCATTACTGTTAGCCTTCCAATGCACACACAAATTATTCCTGTTAACATTGTGTTTCTTGAAGGCTCTGGGATTTTCTGAGTGATACACCAGTAAAGGCTTCACTTTAAAATCACCACTGGCATTGGCACACATCATAAGAGTTAGCCTGTCTTTCATAGGCTTGTGTCCTGGCTGTGCCTTTTCCTCCTTAGTAATGAAGGTCCTCTTTGGCATTTTCTTCCAAAAGAGGCCTGTTTCATCACAATTAAACACTTGTTGGGGGAGGAATTGTTCAGTGTCTATGAACCCCTGGAATTCCTGCACAAATTTTTCAGCTGCTCGTTTGTCTGAGCTGGCTGCCTCACCATGCCTCACAACACAGTGTATGCCACTACGTTTCTTAAACCTCTCAAACCAGCCTCTGCTGGCTTTAAAATCACTCTCCTCACCACTGGTTGCAGGCATTGTCTTGACAAGATCTGCGTGCAACTGCCTTGCCTTTTCACAAATTATCGCCATGGAAATACTATCACCCGCTATCTGTTTTTCATTGATCCATAACAGTAATAACTTCTCAACTTCATCCACTGTTTTCGATCTTTGTTTCGTAAATAAATCAACCCCTTTTGCAACGTTAGCTTCCTTGATTTCTTTTCTCTTTGCCAGGATAGTGGTGATAGTAGATTGTCTTTTTCCATACATCCTGGCAAGCTCACGCACACGTACGCCACTCTCATATTTTTCAACAATCTCCTTATTCAGTTCGATGGTGTTCCTCACTCTCTTTACCACAGGGGTGCCACTAGGAAGCTTCTTTGGACCCATGGTGACTTATTTCACAGTGAAAGTCACTAAATCACCAAAAAAGACACCAAATGTATTGTGAATGCTTGAAAGAGCGCGCTGGGTATTGTTCACTCAAGTGTAAACAACGCTGGACTGGCGTCCTGGGAGGAGGTGCGCAAGCGCAGAGCGGGCAGACAGGTCCGGTACGTAACGCTAGCTGAGTAAATAACGCTAGCCGAAAAAAATATTGAACGTAAAAAGCAACCTTTAGCCGAAAAAACGTTATCTGGAATGAACGTTAGCCGGGGATCCACTGTATACGTTTGGACCGTTTACGGTCCAAACGAACTGAAGAAGGAGATTGTTGAAAAATATGAGAGTGGCGTACGTGTGCGTGAGCTTGCCAGGATGTATGGAAAAAGACAATCTACTATCACCAACCACTCCAAAACTATATCCCCACCTGCTTTTAACATTTCTATCTTTATCCCATCAATCCCAGCTGCCTTACCCCTTTTCATTCTACCCACTGCCTCACGAACTTCCCCAACACTCACAACTGGCTCTTCCACACTCCTACAAGATGTTATTCCTCCTTGCTCTATACACGAAATCACAGCTCCCTGTCTTCATCAACATTTAACAACACCTCAAAATATTCCCTCCATCTTCCCGATACCTCTAACTCTCCATTTAATAACTCTCCTCTCCTATTTTTAATTGTCAAATCCATTTGTTCCCTAGGCTTCCTCAACTTATTAATCTCACTCCAAAACTTTTTCTAATTTTCAACAAAATTTGTTGATAACATCTCACCCACTCTCTCATTTGCTCTCTTTTTACATTGCTTCACCACTCTCTTAAACTATATCTATTTTATTTGTATGTGCATGTGTTTGGACAATCTTACCGCTCTAAGTTATTATTTGGGTGTTTGATAAGGCCACCTAAAACCCCATCCGCTTATGAATCCGGTTGAGGATACCTTATTTTTTCAACAAATCCGTTTGGGTGTTAGGGGCACCTAGAAACTCTTTCAGCTTTGAATCCGGTCATTGGTTCCCTTATTTCTTGGATGAATCCAGTTGAAGTCCAGTCAGTGAATCACTCATTTTAATGAATCCGGTCGGGATTTTTGGGCTAGCTCGAGATAGACCACTGGAAAATTATTTAACAGAGTAATAATGATCAATTTGATTCAAAAACTATAACTTGTGTATTGTAGAAACAGGTGCTTCTGGCAGCTCCTACTATGACGAACGGCCGTATCTCTGGCACCCTGTTTTACCTCTGGCACCCTGTTTTACCACCTGAAGTTTTGGGCATTTATAGATCACTGTACAGGTCTTCCTCAACATTCACGTTTTCCACTTTCGCGGGCTTCACACATTCGCGAATTCACGGCAGCCAAATTCCCAACTGCCAAATTCCCAACTGCCAAATTCCCAGCCACCAAATCATATTTACGTTTCCCGCCACCCGAGCGTCCCTACTACCTTCCCTTCTACCCGGCAGCCAGCCCGCCCACCACTCACTCACTGAGTGTTTGGTTTGCTCATTATTTGTTATTAAACTACAGTATAACATGTATCTAGTACTATACAGTCATCCCTCCGTTTTCGTGTATCTCTGTTTTCATGTATTTCAGTTTTCGTGCAGTTTTTTCTGGGAAAATTGACCTCTGTTTTCGTGTGATTCCCTCCATTTTTGTGCTTGGTCCGGAACCCTGCCCAGTGCCCAGTGCACATACAAAGCCCACAAGCCCGCCTCCCACGCACATTCTCAGGCAGTGTAGCATTGTTTCTGGTTGAGTGAACATTATCCTGAGAGTTCATACAAAACATTTCTTAACAATCCATTGTTTTTGGCCCTTGATTATTGTGTGAGACTGCTAAATAAGCCACCACGGGCCCAAAGATAGCTCCTAGTGTCAGTCCTTTGGTAAAGAAAGTGAGGAACACCATAGAATTAAAGAAAGAAATCGTAGCAAAGTGGTGAGAGGCAGTGGTGATGAGAGGCAGTGGTGGTGAGAGGCAGTGGTGGTGAGAGGCAGTGGTGGTGAGAGGCAGTGGTGATGAGAGGCAGAGGTGGTGAGAGGCAGTGGTGATGAGAAGCAGTGGTGAGAGGCAGTGGTGATGAGAGGCAATGGTGGTGAGAGGCAGTGGTGATGAGAGGCAATGGTGGTGAGAGGCAGTGGTGATGAGAGGCAGTGGTGATGAGAGGCAGTGATGAGAGGCAATGGTGGTGAGAGGCAGTGGTGATGAGAGGCAGTGGTGCTTGTTTGTTGGTTAAGGCAGTGTTAGAGGCAGTGGTGATGAAAGGCAGTGGTGGTAAGAGGCAGTCTTTTTGTAGAGTGAGAGGTGAGTAAACAAGATTAAATGAATAAACGAGAGAGAATGAGAGTGTAGAAGTTTCGGTAGTTTTGTCAACAAACCAGTTGTTGTTGTTGTTGTTGCTGCTGCTGCTGCTGCTGTTGTTACCAGCCAGCCTGGACAGGAATGATTCCTGTTCACACCTTGAAGCGACTGGAAAGAAGCGGTGGTAGAGGCAGTGATGAGAGGCAGTGGTGATGAGAGGCAGTGATGAGAGGCAGTGGTGATGAGAGGCAGTGGTGGTGAGAGGCAGTGGTGGTGAGAGGCAGTGGTGGTGAGAGGCAGTGTTGATGAGAGGCAGTAGTGGTGAGAGGCAGTGGTGGTGAGAGGCAGTGGTGGTGAGAGGCAGTGGTGGTGAGAGGCAGTGGTGGTAAGAGGCAGTCTTAATGTAGAGTGAGAGGTGAGTAAACAAGATTAAATGAATAAACGAGAGAGAATGAGAGTGTAGAAGTTTCGGTAGTTTTGTCAACAAACCAGTTGTTGTTGTTGCTGCTGCTGCTGTTGCTGTTGTTACCAGCCAGCCTGGACAGGAATGATTCCTGTTCACACCTTGAAGCGACTGGAAAGAAGCGGTGGTAGAGGCAGTGATGAGAGGCAGTGGTGATGGGAGGCAGTGGTGGTGAGAGGCAGTGGTGGTGAGAGGCAGTGGTGGTGAGAGGCAGTGGTGGTGAGAGGCAGTGATGGGAGGCAGTGGTGATGGGAGGCAGTGGTGGTGAGAGGCAGTGGTGATGAGAGGCAGAGGTGGTGAGAGGCAGTGGTGATGAGAAGCAGTGGTGAGAGGCAGTGGTGATGAGAGGCAATGGTGGTGAGAGGCAGTGGTGATGAGAGGCAATGGTGGTGAGAGGCAGTGGTGATGAGAGGCAGTGATGAGAGGCAATGGTGGTGAGAGGCAGTGGTGATGAGAGGCAGTGGTGCTTGTTTGTTGGTTAAGGCAGTGTTAGAGGCAGTGGTGATGAAAGGCAGTGGTGGTAAGAGGCAGTCTTTTTGTAGAGTGAGAGGTGAGTAAACAAGATTAAATGAATAAACGAGAGAGAATGAGAGTGTAGAAGTTTCGGTAGTTTTGTCAACAAACCAGTTGTTGTTGTTGTTGTTGTTGCTGCTGCTGCTGCTGTTGTTACCAGCCAGTCTGGACAGGAATGATTCCTGTTCACACCTTGAAGCGACTGGAAAGAAGCGGTGGTAGAGGCAGTGATGAGAGGCAGTGGTGATGAGAGGCAGTGGTGATGAGAGGCAGTGATGAGAGGCAGTGGTGATGAGAGGCAGTGGTGGTGAGAGGCAGTGGTGGTGAGAGGCAGTGGTGGTGAGAGGCAGTGGTGGTGAGAGGCAGTGTTGATGAGAGGCAGTGGTGGTGAGAGGCAGTGGTGGTGAGAGGCAGTGGTGGTGAGAGGCAGTGGTGGTAAGAGGCAGCCTTAATGTAGAGTGAGAGGTGAGTAAACAAGATTAAATGAATAAACGAGAGAGAATGAGAGTGTAGAAGTTTCGATAGTTTTGTCAACAAACCAGTTGTTGTTGTTGTTGCTGCTGCTGTTGCTGTTGTTACCAGCCAGCCTGGACAGGAATGATTCCTGTTCACACCTTGAAGCGACTGGAAAGAAGCGGTGGTAGAGGCAGTGATGAGAGGCAGTGGTGATGGGAGGCAGTGGTGGTGAGAGGCAGTGTTGGTGAGAGGCAGTGGTGGTGAGAGGCAGTGGTGATGAGAGGCAGTGGTGGTGAGAGGCAGTGGTGGTGAGACAGTGGTGATGAGAGGCAGTGGTGGTGAGAGGCAGTGGTGGTGAGAGGCAGTGGTGGTGAGAGGCAGTGGTGGTGAGAGGCAGTGGTGATGAGAGGCAGTGGTGGTGAGAGGCAGTGATGGTGAGAGGCAGTGGTGGTAAGAGGCAGTCTTAATGTAGAGTGAGAGGTGAGTAAACAAGATTAAATGAATAAACGAGAGAGAATGAGAGTGTAGAAGTTTCGGTAGTTTTTTCAACAAACCAGTTGTTGTGGTTGTTGCTGCTGCTGTTGTTGTTACCAGCCAGCCTGGACAGGAATGATTCCTGTTCACCTTGAAGCGACTGGAAAAAAGTGATCTAATGCAGTTAGCATTACAAACTCCGTTTTCTCTTATACTAATGCGTCTGAAGGAGGAAAGAATAGGAAGATGTTTTCATAGCTGGACCGAGTATGCCTGCCACCACATTCGTAATGAGACACATATTTTATTCATTCTAGAGTGTATATCACGTTTTTATGTTATTTATATTGTTTATTATGTCATATTAGATGAATTGTGATAGATAAATAAGCCGTAGAGCTGATATTAGTGTCAAATTGAAGCATTTTGTCCTGCCTCCCAACAATAAACTCGCCTCCCTCTCTCCTCTCCATCTTCCATACACCAACAAGAGTCGCCAATAAAAGTAAGTGTGATGTTAAATGTTCATTTATACATGTTATTAGTGCTTTATATTTATTTGTTATTCTTTTCTGTATGTAAATCTATATTTAGTCTCTAAAAAATTATTTTTTGTTAATACTCCTGGGTGTCTGAAACGGATTAATTGAATTTCCATTATTTCTTATGGGGAAAATGGCTTCAGTTTTCGTGTGTTTCAGTTTTTGTGCATCCCTCAGGAACGGATTAAACACGAAAATAGAGGGATGACTGTATACATTAGATCGTCATTTAGCACGATAGTTACGTTCCTGAAAAAGTCGTGTTGGATAATTTCATGTTAGAAAAATTAAAAGAACTAATTAGAAAAATAGGGTTATGTTCCTGGGAGTCAACAAAAAGCCAAACAAGTTTTTTTTATACCAACAGATCTTACAAAAATAAAAGTGAATGTGTAATTGTAGTTCATTATCGTGATGTAATATGTTGTTTTTACTGCTTATGACTACAAATGTAACAGAAATAATAGTATTTACCTTAAATTGTGGGTGCCAGTGTTTGTGGATGATTGTGAAGAGTGGAGAGTTATGTTGTGGCCCTACTGGGCTGAGGTGGATAGTAGAGGTTCTGGAACTGAAGTCGATGGTTGTACTGAGTGTCTAACTTTAGGTCATTCAGTAAGTCAGTCATTCAGTAAGTCAGTCAGTCATTCAGTAAGTCAGTCAAGTCATTCAGTAAGTCAGTCAAGTCATTCGATAAGTCAGTCAAGTCATTCAGTAAGTCAGTCAAGTCATTCAGTAAGTCAGTCAAGTCATTCAGTAAGTCAGTCAAGTCATTCAGTAAGTCAGTCAGTCAAGTCATTCAGTAAGTCAGTCAGTCAAGTCATTCAGTAAGTCAGTCAAGTCATTCAGTAAGTCAGTCAAGTCATTCAGTAAGTCAGTCAAGTCATTCAGTAAGTCAGTCAAGTCACTCAGTAAGTTAGTCAAGTCATTCAGTAAGTCAATCAAGTCATTCAGTAAGTCAGTCAGTCAAGTCATTCAGTAAGTCAGTCAGTCAAGTCATTCAGTAAGTCAGTCAGTCAAGTCATTCAGTAAGTCAGTCAAGTCATTCAGTAAATTAGTCAAGTCATTCAGTAAGTCAGTCAAGTCAGTCAAGTAAGTCAGTCAGTCAGTCAGTCACACAAACTTATGTTTATACATCTTTTTATGTGTACAAAGTAACACTTCATTACGGCCACGGGTTATGTCTTGTCTAATATTTGTTTTTTTCGTTAATTCTAAGACTTAAATTCTTCCACCTTTTCTTGCCACTTTCAGCAACACTGGTATGCCTACTGGGTGTCATGATTGCTTGGCAGATACAAGATATAGTAATTTAAAGATCAAAACACAATTCACTCTCTCTTATTCTTCAAAAACAGCTGGCTTGTAGCAGGATTTTTTTGACGCGTATAGAATACGAATGGTTGGATGGTGGGGTCGGGGCGGGTTGTGTCCCCCGCTGAACAATAACAAGGCGGCCTCTTGAGGGAAAAGGAATTTGTTTTTCCTTCACGCAAACTGTAAGTTTATTCAGATACATGGGGCCAAGAGCTGAGTCTCAACCCCTGCAACCACAATTAGGTGAGTACAGTTACATAGATTATCATACATAGCAGCATATGTGTAGAGAACCGAGGATAACCCAAATAAGTCAGTGACTTATTTCGATTCTGTCTGACTTATTTGGGTTATCGTAGGTTCTCTACACATATGCTGCTATGTATGATAATCAATGTAACTGTACTCACCTAATTGTGGTTGCAGGGGTCGAGACTCAGCTCCTGGCCCCGTGTATCTGAATAAACTTACAATTTGAGTGAAGGAAAAACAAATTCCCTTTTCCTCTAAGCACGAGGATTGGGCTTACACGTGAAATCACCTGATGCATTACCGCAAAGGAGCAAGGTGAAGCGATCCTTTGCTGTCTTAAAGCCTGGTGCACTTTTCTCTTGCTGACTGATATAAGTTTGTGTTGGCATTTTCTTCCAGAAAACACTTGTCTCGTCAGCATTAAACACTTGATGTGGCTCATAGCCACCCTCAGTAGGACCCCCACTGACTCAATGGTTTAACCCACCGCGGGCAACCGTGCGCTCAAATATTTTTCCCCTTTCACGAACCGTGTAATATCATTTTTACGTCGTGTTCGATAATAATGTGCCGCAATTCTTCAATCGTGCAATTCCCATAACGTGTAACATAATCTCGTGCTACGTTTTCATGTGTTTTATGATTGTTCATGGTTCAATAGGTTAAGGAAGCAGTATTTCCCTACAATATATTGTAGGGAAGTAAGTAATGAATGTACTAAATAAAGGTTATCTATCTATTACATTTATTCCAAATTGATATCAGAAACATGATAAATACCCTAGAACTGTAATAAAGATGCTGAAATGAACAATATATGCCATATTGTATGAGTGGGGTAAGAGAAGCAGGCAGGCTGCCACTCATAAGAGATGTTTACATCAGGGTAAACATGCCTAGATCACTCTTGTCATGAGAGCAAATGCAAAAATAGCATTTATTATTTTTATAATAACAATAATTTATAATAATTGATCTGGAGCACTTTAAATGTCATGAGTATTTGGTAGTTGACATTTAGAGCACTCCACAGCAATTATTATTTATTATTATTATTTATTACTATTTATTATTATTATTTATTACTATTTATTATTATTATTTATTACTATTTATTATTATTATGTATTACTATTTATTATTATTATTTATTACTTATTATTATTATTATTATTATTATTATTATTATTATTTCCATACAATATATTGTAGGGAAATAATAATAAAAAATAATAAGTTGAACAATAATAAGCTGAACAATTCCTCCCCCAACAAGTGTTTAATTGTGATGAAACAGGCCTCTTTTGGAAGAAAATGCCAAAGAGGACCTACATTACTCAGGAGGAAAAGGCACTGCCAGGACACAAGCTTATGGAAGACTGGCTAACTCTCATGTTGTGTAGTAATGATAGTGGGGATTTTAAAGTGAAGCATTTACTGGTGTATCACTCTGAAAATCCCAGAGTGTTCAAGAAAAACAATGTCACCAAGAGTAAATTGTGTGTGTTTTGGAAGGCTAACACTAAGGCATAGGTCACGAGGGAAATTTTCATTGAGTGGGTCCATCAAGTGTTTGGCCCCAGTGTGAAAAAATACCTACAGGAAAAGAAATTGCCACTCAAGTGCCTCCTGCTACTGGACAAAACTCCTGCTCATCCTCACAACTTGGAAGAGTACTATTTGTCTGGGAACTTCAGTTTTATAACAGTGAAGTTCTTGCCTCCTAACACCACTCCTCTCATCCAGCCCATGGACCAGCAGGTCATTTCTAACCTCAAAAAAATCTACACAAAAGCAGTGTTTCAAAAGTGCTTTGAAATGACCTCAGACACTGAGTTGACGCTAAGAGAGTTCTGGAGGAATCACTTCAGTATCGTCCATTGCATAAGCCTTATAGGTAAGGCTTAGAAGGGAGTTACTTCCAGGACTTTGAACTCTGCTTGGAGACAATTGTGGCCAGGTTGTGTCGAACAGAGGGATTTTGAAGGATTTAAGGCTGACCCTGATGACCCTGTGCCTGTTGTGGAAGGTATTGTGGCATTGGGCAAGTCCCTGGGGTTGGAGGTGAGTGGCGAGAATGTGGAAGAGTTGGTGGAGGACCACAGGGTAGAGCTAACCACTGAAGAGCTGCAAGAGCTTCATCTGGAACAGCATCAGATCAGAGTAGAGAAAATTGCTTCACAGGAGGAGAAAGATACACTGGAGGTGCCTTCTTCAAAGATTAAGGAGATTTGTTCAAAGTGGAATAATGTGCAATGTTCAGTGACAGAGCCATATTGCACTTCAGGAACGTGTTAAAGAGGCGCCAGAAACAGATTACTGTGGACAGTTATTTTGTGAGACAGGGGTCCAGTGACTCTCAAGCTAGTGCTAGTCCTAGTGGCATTAAAAAACCAAGATGGGAAGTAACCCCAGATAGTGCTTTGATACCTGAAGTCCTTATGGAGGGGGATTCCCCTTCCAAACACTAAGCCCTCCCTCACTCCTCCCTATCTTCCAGATGCCAGCAAGTCTCTTCAATAAAGGTAAGTAAATGTTATTTTAAATAAATATTTATAAATTTAATATGTGTTGTTATTATGCGTTTTGTGTATGTAAAACTATAAATTGTATAAACTATAAATTGTATTTTTTTGTGAATATTTTTGGGTGTCTGGAACGGATTAATTGTATTTACATTATTTCTTATGGGAAATAGTGGTTCAACTTCGGCCAGTTCGAGTTAACGCCTAGCTCCTGGAACGGATTACGGCCAATACTCGGTGGTCCACTGTAGATGATATTAGCGAAATATTGAAGTATCTTGTCTTGCCTCCTGAGAGCCGGAATGGATTAATTCCATTTCAATTAATTTAAATGAGGAAAATTGACTCCACAAACAAGCAAATCGAGATGCGAGCAAGGTCACGGAATGGATTAAATTCGTAAGTAGAGGTTCCACTGTACAGTGGACCCCCAGTTATCATAATTAATCCATTACTGAGAGTGTGACTAAACTAGAATTTGATGATTTGCAAATTCATTTTCTCCATAAGAAATAATGTAAATCCAATTAATCCATTCCAGATACCCAAAAGTATTAAAAAAAAAATAAAAGATTTTTACATGAAATATACATTTACCTAGAGAGAAAACAATGAGATGTGAAGAATACAGCAATAATAACATGACACTTACCTTTATTGAAGACTTGTTGATGTATGGAAGATGGGAGGAGAGGAGAGGATGGAGAAGTTACTATTGTTTGGAAGGGAAATCCCCTTCCATAAAAACTTCAGATACCAATTCCTTTTCTGGGGTTACTTTCCTTCTTTGTTTTTTAATACCACTAGGACCAGATTGAGTCACTGCACACCTGTGACATTAAATATCTGTCCAGAGAGCTCTGTTTCTGGTGTCTCTTTAAAATTTCCCTAAAATGGGACACAAGATTGTCATTGAACATGTCGCAGACACGGCCTGTAACAGCTTTGTTAGGGTGATGTTCCTCCATAAATGTTTGCACCTCACTCCATTTTGCACAAATGTTCTTTATCTTTGAAGAAAGCACCTTCTTCCATCTTTCTTCCTCCTCCTCTGAAGCAATTTCCTGAGCAGTGGTCTGTTGCTGTTCCAGATAAAGCTCTTGCAGCTCTACAGTGGTTAGCTCTTCATTGTGGTCCTCCACCAACTCTTCCACATCCTCGCCACTCACATCCAATCCTATGGAATTCCCCAATGCAACAATACTTTCAACAACTTCCATAGGCTCCTCAGAGTCAGCCCCAAACCCTTCAAAATCCCTCTCTTGGACACATTCTGGCCACAATTTTCTCCAAGCAGCGTTCAAAGTCCTGGAAGTCACTCCATCCCAAGCCTTACCTATAAGGTTTATGCAATGGAAGATACTGAAGTGATCTTTCCAGAACTCTCTTAGGGTCAATGCAGTGTCTGAGGTCACATCAAAGCACCTTTGAAACATTGCTTTAGTGTACAATTTTTTGAAGTTTGAGAAGATTTGCTGGTCCATGGGCTGGATGAGAGGAGTGGTATTTGGGGACAAGAACTTCACTGTGATAAAACGAAACTCCTCCACCATTTAATCATCCAAGTCTGGAGGATGAGCCGGAGTACTGTCCATTACCAAGAGGCACTTGAGTTCCAATTTATTTTCCAGGAGGTATTTCTTCACACTCAGGCCAAACACTTCATTGAACTAATCAAGGAAAATTTCCCTTGTGACTCATGCCTTGCTGTTAGCCTTCCACATGACACACAAATTAGCCTTTGCGACACTGTTTTTCTTGAACACTCTGGTTTTTTCAGAGTGATACACCAGTAAAGGCTTCACTTTGAAATCCCCACTAGCATTACTACAGAACATGAGAGTTAGCCTGTCTTTTACAGGCCTGTTTTGTCACAAAGGAACACTTGTTGGGGTTTGAATTTTTCAGCCTCTATGTACCCCTTAAATTCCTGCACATTTTTCAGCTGCAGATTTGTCAGAACTGGCAGCCTCACCATGCCTTACCACACTGTGTATGCCACTATGCTTCTTAAATCTCTCAACCCAGCCTTTGCTGGCCTTAAATTCACTAAGATCAACACTAATTCCAGGCATTTTCTTTACGAGATCATCATGCAACTGCCTTGCCTTTTCACAAATTATCGACTGCATAACACTATCTCCTGCTAACTGTTTTTGGTTGATGCACACCAAGAACAAAGTCTCCACATCTTTGAGTACTTGCGATCTCTGTTTTGTGATCATATTTGCACCTTTTGCAACAACAGCTTCCTTGATTTCCTTTTTCTTGGCCACAATGGAAGCGATGGGTGAATGGGGTTTCTTATACAACCTGGGGAGCTCTGAACATGTACTCCACTTTCATATATTGCAATGATGTCTTTCTTGAATTCTATAGTGTTTCTCACCTTATTTACAAAAGGGCTGGCACTAGGAGCTTTCTTTGGGCCCAAGGTGGCTTATTTAGCAGTTGCAAGCACTAAAACGAATGGAATATTACGAAATTCAAATTCAAATTGATTTATTTCTCTGTAAAAATTACAATGTGTGTTTTACATTTTAAGGACTAAGGGCTATAATTACAAAGATGGCAGTTAGCATGCCTAGCATGCCTGGACATGCTAGACCTTTCGGGCAGATTTAATACTAGATTTTATTCTAATTTACAAATTACATATGAATATAAATTTTAAATGATTAAAGAGATTTACAATAGTAAGGTAGTTAAGGATAACTAGATTGTATTATAGATTACAAATGAGTATAAATTTCAAATGATCAAATATATTTACCATAGTGAGGTGGTTTAGAATGTTTAGGTTTAGATTGTAAGAAAATTAGTAATAAGAATGGTTTTGTCTTATCATGTTACACAGTTTCTATTAAAGCTCAATATTGGAATAAATCAGGCAATCTTACTCTATACAATGATTATACTGGCATTAGGTATGAACGCGTTGGATCGTCCTCACTGGCTGGTAAACAATGGCACACTGATTGTAAATGGTGTGTGGGGCCGACGGGCTGAAGCTCGGACGTGTTTGGGACGAATGACAATTACCGAGTTAACCCTTTCGGGGTTATGGTCGTACAAGTACGCTTTACGCACTGTGGTTATTGACGTACTAGTACGCCTAAATTCTAGTGCCCTCAAATCAAGCAGAAACAGGCTGTTAGGCCTAGATGTGACAGAATAGGTCTGTGCGGTCAGTGTGCGCAGTATAAAAAAATTCCTGCACGACACAGTGCATAATAAGAAAAAAAAAACTCTGACCATGTTTTTGGTTTAAAACAGCGACTTTGCAGTCTATTTTCATATGGTATTTATGCTTGTATTCTCGTTTTCTTTGTCTCATTTTTTAGAATAGATGATATATTAAAGAAATAGAGATAATTTTGACTGGTTTCACGATGACAAGTACCTTGAAACTGAGCGCAAAGTAGCGAAAATGTTCGATTTTGGCCGATGTTCAGGAGTAAACAAATCACACCATGCGTCCAATACACATCAACTGGAGAGTCTAATATTCTTGCACAAGTGAGCTGATATTATTTATAACATTTTTACAGTGATGCAGTTGTATACATAACAGTAAATCTTCTATTTTTGTGAGAATAAAAATTCAAAATGGAAAGCAAAAGTAATGTAAGAGGGGCCTGGAGACGTGACTAATGAACAGAGAAGATGTTATTTTAGTGCCAGGAATGTCTGCTTTGTTTATTATGGACCCTATTTTGAAATTGGGAATCAAGAGACACGGGAAGAACTAAGAGCCATAAATGAAATTGAAAGAAACCCTAAGTATTTCTTTTCCTATGCAAAATCAAAGTCGAGAACAACAACCAGTATTGGGCCCCTACTTAAACCGGATGGGTCCTACACAGATGACAGCAAGGAAATGAGTGAGTTACTTAAATCCCAGTATGACTCAGTCTTTAGCGAGCCACTAACCAGACTGAAAATCGAAAACCTAAATGATTTTTTCATGAGAGTGCCACAGAACTTGACAGATGCATGCCTTTCTGACATCATCACTACGCCAAATGACTTTGAAAAGGCAATAAATGACATGCCCATGCACTCCGCTCCAGGCCCAGACTCATGGAACTCCGTGTTCATCAAGAACTGCAAGAAGCCCCTATCACATGCTTTTAACATCCTATGGAGAGGGAGCATGGACACTGGGATCGTCCCGCAGCTACTAAAAACAACAGACATAGCCCCGCTCCACAAAGGGGCAGTAAAGCAATAGCAAAGAACTACAGACCAATTGCGCTAACGTCCCATATCATAAAAATCTTTGAAAGGGTTCTAAGAAGCAAGATCGCCACCCATCTTGATACCCATCAATTGCACAACCCAGGACAGCATGGGTTTAGAGCAGGCGCTCCTGTCTGTCCCAACTACTCGACCACTACGACAAGGTCCTGGATGCTCTAGAAGATAAACAGAATGCAGATGTTATATACACAGATTTTGCAAAAGCCTTTGACAAGTGTGACCATGGTGTAATAGCAACAAAATGCGTGATAAAGGAATAACAGGAAAAGTTGGTAGATGGATTTATAATTTCCTAACACGTAGAACACAAAGAGTAGTAGTCAACAGAGTAAAGTCTGAGGCAGCTACTGTGAAAGCTCTGTTCCACAAGGCACAGTACTTGCTCCCATCCTATTCCTCATCCTCATATCAGACATTGACAGGGATATAAGCCACAGTGCTGTGTCTTCCTTTGCAGATGACACCCGAATCTGTATGACAGTGTCCACCGTTGAAGACACTGCAAGACTCCAAGCAGACATAAACCAAATCTTTAAATGGGCTGCAGAAAACAATATGAAGTTCAACGATGAGAAATTTCAATTACTCAGATACGGAAAACGTGAAGAAATTAAAATCTCATCGGAGTACAAAACTAATTCCAACCACACAATAGAGCGAAAACTAATGTCAAAGACCTGGGAGTGATCATGTCAGAGGATCTCACCTTCAAGGACCATAACAATGTAGCAATTGCATCTGCTCGAAAAATGACAGGATGGATAATGAGAACCTTCAAAACCAGGGATGCCAAGCCCATGTTGACACTTTACAGATCGCTTGTTCTATCTAGGCTGGAATATTGCTGCACACTAACTGCACCTTTCAAGGCGGGTGAAATTGCTGACCTTGAAAATGTGCAGAGAACCTTCACCGCACGCATAAGTGCGATAAACCACCTCAACTACTGGGAACGCTTGAAGTTCCTAAACCTGTACTCTCTAGAACGCAGGCGGGAGAGATACATTATTATATACACATGGAAAATTCTCGAGGGCTTAGTACCAAACTTGCACACAAAAATCACTCCGTACAAAAGCAAAAGACTCGGCAGGCGATGTAACATTCCCCCAATGAAGAGCAGGGGTGCCACTAGCACGTTGAGGGACAACACAATAAGTGTGAGGGGCCCAAGATTGTTCAACTGCCTCCCAGCATACATCAGGGGGATTACCAACAAGCCCCTGGCTGTCTTCAAGCAGGCACTGGACAGGCACCTCAAGTCGGTACCTGATCAGCCGGGCTGTGGTTCGTACGTTGGACTGCGTGCGGCCAGCAGTAACAGCCTGGTTGATCAGGCTCTGGTCCAACAAGAGGCCTGGTCACAGACCGGGCCGCGGGGGCGTTGACCCCTGGAATTCTCTCCAGGTAGACTCCAGGTAGTTTGAAATTTGTGTAAAATTGGCCAAATTGCCATTTTCTGACCACTATTTTGGGTAGTTGAAATTGGTAAATAGGCGGTTTCTTGTACTCAATCAATAGAAGAAATGGAGTTCTAGCGAAATAGCTATAATTTTAGTAGACTGAAACATTGGAATGTGCCGAAAATAGGGCTCAAAGTAGGCGAAATCGCCGATGCGTAAGTGTCATGGCTACCGCTAACTTCGCGAAAGCCTAATTCCGTTAGTTTTTAATCAAATTTCATAATGTTTGTGGTGTTATGATCGGAAAAAGATTCTCTATCATTTCATAAGAAAAAATATTTTTTTTTTTAAATTCGTGGACCCTGAGAACGAGTTTCAGAGAGACCCCTTGGACCCCTCAAAGGGTTAAATGACGATCACTAAGCCAATATTTTGACGAAAAACGTTACTATTACCGAAAATTAAGAAATCCAACGACTACAAAATCCGGGGTCCACTGTACATTAGTTTTTGTTATATTGTGTGGATAGAATTTGTTGTATACCGTGATACAGTTTTCCATATCTTGAGTACAGCCTCTCCTCACTTACCGATGTACTCGTTTACCGACAACTCGGAGTTACAACAGGCTCTCTGATGAATTGTTATTATTGTTAAATTAGACACATATGCAACACTTGGGTATCTTTATTGAGGAAAACGTTTCGCCACACAGTGGCTTCATCAGTCCAATACAAAGTAGAAAGTTGAAAAGAGAGGAGGAGTTTGAGGTAATCAGTCCTTTGACCTAGAGTCGATGTGTTCAGTCCATCAATCTTGACACAAATACAGCATAGGGCAAATAGAAGTTGCTTATATACTGTAGACAGGTGAGACGAAGCAGGAGGAGGTGGGGTCATAATGGTACCATCCACTAATCGAAGTAGGTCTTCGTCCTATGGTTGGACAAGTGTTGAAGAATCCGTTTGTATCAAGATCTCAAGATGTTGCTGTGTCAGACAGGATGTAGATGAATGGTTCAAAGAGCCGACAAGTGGATGGTACCACTATGACCCCACCTCCTCCTGCTTTGTCTCACCTGTCTACAGTATATAAGCAACTTCTATTTTCCCTATGCTGTACTTGCTTCAAGATTGATGGACTGAACACATCGACTCCAGGCCGAGGACTGATTACCTCAAACTCCTCCTCTCCTTTCAATTTTCTACTTTGTATTGACTGATGAAGCCACTGTGTGGCGAAACGTTTCCTCAATAAAGATACCCAAGTGTTGCATATGTGTCAAATTTAACAACTTGTCGGCTCTTTGAACCATTCATCTACAGTTGTTATTGTATACTGTATGAGAATTTGGGTCATGAATGGGCAGCACAGTGTCTCAGCATCAAGCATCTTAATCTCCTTCAGTACACTAGCTTTCACAGTCTCCAAGACTACATATTTGTACAAAATTCCTGTTGTTTTTCTATTTTTAACCCTTTCAGGATCGACAGGCCCTCTCCAAATCTTGTTCTCAGGGTCGAAGAATTTAAAAAAAAAATTATTTTTCTTAAGAAATTATAGTTTTTTTTCTAAATCTAATAGGCAAAACAAATTTTGCGATCAATCTTACGAGATATAGAGGCTTGAAGATGACAAAAACTGAACTGCTTATGGCAACATCA
>WNWK01028898.1:0-24912 GCA_009830355.1 Cherax destructor | reverse complement strand
AAAAATTACAATGTGTGTTTTACATTTATAAGACAAAAATTAAAAAAGAGGTCATTAGCATGCCTGGCATGCCTGGGCATGCAATGTTGTTTTTTTTGGGGCCCATCCAACATGCTTCAGTATTTATAAAGTGGTCGTGTAGAAAAAGTTGTGTCCAGGTATATTGATACCTGTTAGAAAAGATGGGATTTGAAATACACAAGAGCGTGGCCTCTTATATTTTTAATGGTCTTTTTTTTGGAGTAGGATGCCGTGGTCTACTGTATAAAAAAACTTTCCTTAAGTCAATAAAGAGTCCTGGGATACTTTTACAAAATACATTTACATAGATTATCATACATAGCAGCATATGTGTAGAGAACCGGGAAAAACCAAAAAAAGCCAAAAAGAGTGACTTATTTCCTTTGGGGCCCCCTTTTTTTAAAAACCTTTTTAATATTATACATTGTAGGATATATATGTCATTATATTATAAAGGATATATGTATACTAGGAATAAGGAAAAAACAGTTATTTATATTTACATGTGTGTTTAGCTAAAAAAAAAAAAAAAATAAATTTTCCTCCCCTTTTTGTCCTTTTCATTCATTAGGCCCTTTTTTTGGGTTTTCTTTTTGGGGAACTGGCTCATGCTATGACTGGCTTTGACATGTGCAGGCAGTCTGTTCCTTTCCCCCTTTTTTGGGTCTACAAAGTTGTGCTTTTTCCCCTAGTACTGTGATTGCTTTGGTTCCCAGCCTTGTTTTCAAGTGCTGTGTAAAAAGGGTTTAACTTTTTTTCAATTGCATCGTTTGTGTTTTTTTTTTTTCTAAAGCCAAATTGGCGGGGGGTTGGGGTACGTTTTGTACTGTAATAAACGAATATAGTCTTTTTTTGCACGAGTTTCTCAAAATTCGGGCGGAAACGTCATGATTAGCCTTTTTCTATGTGCGGGGGGTTTGTGTATTGGTGCCACTAAGGGCTTATTATATTATTTGGAATGTCTTAGAATAGGAGTTTTCTTGGGCAAACACTGACTGAGTTGTTTGGTGAGTCCTAATTGGCAGAAGGTAAGGGGAAAAATTTTGTCATGGCTTTATCCCGTATGTTATGCAACTCTCTCCTACCTCCGGGAACCAGGCCTCTTGGGGGGACCAAAGCCTGTTTAACCGGGGGCGGGTTACTGCTGGCCGCACAAAACCAAGTGCCAAGGGGTTGTGGTCCGTTACCGTCCGGGCCCCTTTCTTGAAGACCCCAGGCCACATAAAACCCCATCCCCGGGGGAAAAAATTTTTAAACGCCGGGGCCCCCAAAAAACACCTTAAAATTGTTTTCTCGTGGTGGTTTTTATTGGGGAATGTTTTGAAGGGGATTTGGTTTTGGAAGGGAAATGTTTTCTTTTGGGGTAAAGATTTGGGATTTCCCCTTAATTTTCCAAAGGAAAAATGTTTTTTTTCCCTGCCCAGGAGACAAACAAGGGTTAACCTTTTCCCAGTTTTTGGGGGGGTTTTTAAGGATTTAAACTTGGTAAAAGCCGGGGTAAAATTTCTCCTTTTTTTGAAAGGGGGCCCTTAAATGTCCCAAAAATTTCCACCCGGGGGGAAAAAACAAGGGTTTCCCCCCTTTTTCAAACCCCTTTGACCTGTTTAAAAACCCTTGGGGAGTGGGCAAAATTTTCAAAAAGCATTTAAAAATTGGTTTAAAATTTTGTTTAAAACCCCCCCTTAACCCTAAAAAAATTTAATCAAATACGCAATATGCTTTTTCTTAAAATTAAAAATTTGAAGTCTCCCAAAACTTACTAAATTTATGACCTTTTAAAGCCAAATTTTGGGGGTTTTCCTTTTCTTTTTTTTTTTCCAGAGGAGGAAAATAACCCTTAAAAAACACGTTTTTTTTAAAGGGGGAAAGGGCCTCCCCAAAAGTTTTCGAAACTTAAGGGTTTGGGGAAGTTTTTCCTCGGGTTAAAACCCCAAAAGGCAAAGTTTAAACTTTCAAAATTTTTAAAATAAAATTTTACTTAATTTGGCTTAATAATTAAAAATCCCGTACTTTAATTTTTCCTGAATTTATAAAGGGGGCCCCCCCGAAAAGGGGGGGAAAAAGTTGAAACCCATTTTTTAAAAAAAAAGGGGACTCCGGGCCCCACTGCCCAAAACCCCCCAAAACGTTCTTAAAAACACCGCTTTTATAAAATTTAAGAAAGGGGGAGGAATTTTAAAAATTTTGGGCCCCCAAACAGGTTTGTTTGGTTTTTTCCCATTAAGTGCCCCTTTATTTCCGGGGGAATTTAAAAGGACAGCCCCTCAATTTTCCCAAGGAAACGAATTTTTTTTTTCCCAAACTGGGGAATTTTAATGCCCCCATTTTTTAGGTTTTTAATGTTTAAAACCCAAAAGTTTTGTAATTTAGTCCCTTTGGGGGTAATTTTAAATACCACCTGGGTGTGTAATTTTTAAAACCTTTGGTTTGGTAATTTAGTCCCCCGGGGGGTGAAATTTGTTTTTAATAAAATTTGGTGTTAAGTTTTAAAAATTGGGGGGGAAACGAATTTACCCCTGGGTTTAAATTTTTAATAAAAATGGTGTTAAAATTTTAGAAAAATTACCTTTTAAAAATTTATTTTAACCGGTGGGAAATTTTTTTAATTTTGGGTGAAATTTAAAAAAGGTACATTTTTGGAAAATTTTAAAATACACCTTAATTTTTGAACCCTTTTTAAAAATGAGTACTTGGTTGAATTTAATTTTCACGGTTGAATTTTTTAAAAAAAACCTGGTTGTAAATGTTTAAAAAACCCCCTTTTTGGTGTAAGGGGGTTAAAAATACTTGGGGAAAAATGTTAGGAAAAATTTCCTTGGTGTTAAATTTTGACCTTGGGTTAATTTTTAGGAAACTTTTTTAAAAATGTTAAATTTTACATTGGTGTGTAATGTTAGTACACCTGGTGGGTAATGTTAGTACACCTGGTGTGTAATGTTAGTACCCCTTGGTGTGGGGTTAGTACACCTGGTGTGTAATGTTAGTACCCTGGTGGGTAATGTTAGTACCCCTTGGTTTTAATGTTAGTACCCCTTGGTGTGTAATGGGGGGTACACCTGGTGTGTAATGTTAGTACCCCCGGTTTTAATGTTAGACACCTGGTGTGAAAGTTAGTACACCTGGTTTTAATGTTAGTACACTTTGTGGAAAGGGTTAGAACAGGGGTGGAAAGGGTTAGAACATTGGTGGTAATGAGAACATGTGGAAATGATCATTGGGGAATTTTAAAAACCCCGGGTTTGGGGAAAATTTTGGGGAAATTTGGTTTGGGGAAAAGTTGGGAACACCCGGTGGAAATGTTAGTACAAACAGGGGTGGAAACTCCCCCCCGGAGAACAGTGTAGGAAACTAACGTCATGAGAACAGTGTAGGGAAATGTCATGAGAACAGTGTAGGAAACTGACGTCATGAGAACAGGGGTGAAACTAACGTCATGAGAACAGTGTGGGAAACTGACGTCATGAGAACAGTGTAGGAAACTAACGTCATGAAACAGTGTAGGAAACTGACGTCATGAGAACAGTGAGGAAACTGACGTCATGAGAACAGTGTAGGAAACTAACGTCATGAGAACAGTGTGGGAAAAACTAACGTCATGAGAACAGTGTAGGAAACTAACGTCATGAGAACAGTGTAGGAAACTGACGTCATGAGAACAGTGTGGGGAAACTGACGTCATGAGAACAGTGTATACAGTGTCACACACTGCCACAGTCACATCTCGTGACGTTACTATTATTCTGAAGGATGAGACGTACATCATGTTATTGTTATTTTATTACATTCAAAAAAAAAGCTTTTAAAACCCGTCAGGGTCATACAGCGCCTTGGGAATAAGTTGTAATAAGAACCGAGGCACTGAAGGTGCTGTTACTTTAAAATTTCCCTTGGGACGAGCCCCCGGCAGGCATCAAGGAAACCCTCCTCTCCCACTCTTGAATAAGTAAGTTTATTCAGGTATACACAAATACTGTTACATAGATTATCATACATAGCAAAAAAAACCCAGGATAACCCAAAAAGTCAGAGTGACTTATTTCCATTGGGGCCCTTTTTTACTTATTTCCATTCCATAAAACTAGTGTTCAAAAGAGTTTGTTAAAGGCCTGTTCATGAGAACAATGAGCAAAGTTGATCTTTCCTAAAATTGGGGTTAGTTGAGAGTTGCTGCAGCAGCCTATCGTTGAGTTTCATTCAATAGTAGCAAATGCAACATTAGATAACATTACGTAAGGCAGATGACGTTACGGTGTTATGGGGGGACTTTTCCCCACATTGCAAGAAGTGGGGTTTAGTGACCTAGATGACACTTGCATTACTAGTAATGGTTATAACTAACTCGTAGTGTATTATCAAGCATCTTCGTCACTTAAAAAAAGTTCTTGAAAACCTCATCAAAGTAACTATACAGTTACTTCAAAAAGTAATTTGACTTGAAGCTAATACTTACGTCAGCTAGAAAAAATCTTACATATGGTCTCATGCAGTTAGGCTTTTTCTCTTTAAAACAAATTTCCAAGGGCAAGAAAGGGGTTAGGTTGGGTAAGGTTAGTCGGGAAACAGGACAAGTGTTGCCTGAAGTGGGTCTTAGTGTAAGTGAGTAAGTTTATTGGGGAATACACAAACACAGTTACATAGATTATCAAATAGCAGCATATGTGTAGAAAACCCTAGGATAACCCAAAAAGTCAAAGTGACTTATTTCCATTGGAGTAAAAGGATATTCACTCACTGGGCATAGGATATATAAACATTTTCACTGTCCACACATGTAACCAGCAAAAAAACACTTAATTTTTTCTTCATTACGTCAGCAGATTAAAACTTACGACACGTTCAGCTACATCCCCGTTCAAAGGGGGAGAATATATTTCAAAGCATCGTGGGTTATATATAAGGGGGAAAAAGAAGGTACTAGGCTACCACTAAAAAAAAGAAAAAGATAATTACTTGATGGGGGTGTGGCAAGAAGCCTGACGCTACCCGCTTCCTGAATTCTGATGCAACGTTTTCATTCATTGTGGGTGGGGGAGGGCAGGGGGGCATGTGGGCAGGCAGCTCCTACAAGGACCATGAGACCACCTCAGCCGAGCACTGCTGCAGATGAGAGTTTGCTGATGCAGTCTTCCAGTGAACCAGAATCATGTCCGTGATGCCTGACCGAAAGAAGTTTCAATAGCGATGGCAATGACTACTTGGAGTGATACTTGGAGGAACATTTATGTAAAAAAACTGCAGCAGTGGTGGTGACCCAGGAACTTTCCCTACCAGCAACGCCACCTCTCAACCATTAGCGACGAATAAAGAGAACAGAACTGGCAATATAAAGACAACAAAAAGCAGTTGGGAAGATGGGCTGCGTGCCCCACAAGGTCAAGATACACGTGAAGCCCTTTCCCGAGGCAGATAATGACCTGCTCGACAAGAGGCTATTTCCCTGAAACCCTGTCCGTCCCTCGTTGCAACGATTCCTTGAGCTTTTGTGGGTTGGGGAAGGGGAAAATGTGTTCCCGATATCGTAAAGGGGGAGATATTTGTGGTAAGAGTGCTGGAGGAAAAGGAAAATTATGAAAAATATAAAAAAAGAGTTCATCACACCTGTAAGTGCGTTTATTACTAAAAATGCGTCCCCCTCAGGTAATGATCTTACCCCTGTGGAAGAGAAGGGGTGTGAGCCCCCCGCTGCTTAAAACCGCCTCCATTTCATCTTTTTCCATTGTCTACGAACACAATACAGACAGTGTGAACCTAAGAAGACCCAGAACAGCACCCCGAGATGAAAACACTATGATAGTGGGGAATTTTTCTTTACGCCTATAACTATATGGCTAATGTTCGTTTTGGTCCCTTTTTTTTAATCGTTTACACCTATACATTATGGATAAAAATTCATTGGTCCCATAACTGTGTTTTCATGTGATATCATCAAGTACAAGTCGGGTACACTGTAGATACTGTTTTTTGGTTATTTTCAAGTACATAACTTAAGCGCTGAAACATCAACAATTGCTACATCTATTATTATTATCAGGCCCCCTTTTTATTGGGGCCCCCCAAGACCTGTCGGGGTTATCCAGCTTAAAGCAAAACTTTGATAGGAACAATTTGGCAAACAGAAGTGTTTTCAACGCATTACAATCTCAGGTAAGACATTTTTAAATTTATTTTTTTTTATTTAAGTATACATGTATGTTTTAACTACTGTTAAAAAAATAATACATTATTATAAGTACAGTTCAATATGTACATTTGTTCAATAATTTGTATTTCCACACCATAGACATCATGAAGCAACAATTAGATAGTTTCATTTCTTTAAAACAATCTGCATAGATATGAAAATTGGGTATGAGGACTTTAAAAAGAAATATATGAAGTTTTCAAAAAACCTTAACAAAAAAACCCCCGTTATTTCAGGAGAAAAAGCAGACCTTTTACCGGGAAAATCATCGTGATCTGGTCACGTCTGTCAATTTATTCCCGAACCAAAATAGAGACATCAAGAAGCGTCTAGTGATTCCAGATTCAGTCACAAAGAGAAACTGATAAAAAGAATCACTGTTTCTATTACAAGAGTTCCAAGAAAATTTCCCTGAAGAATCAGTGGGCACCGAAATTGAGTTAACAGATCAACATTTTAAAAAGGACAAGTGTTGGGAAAAAGAACACTTGAAAAAAACACAAAAAAAGAAGTTTTTGACGACGTTTGGTTTTGAATTTTGGGCCACTGACAAATCACACTAACACACGAAGATGAGGGAGCCATTATATACAGGCGAGGACAGGGACGGGACAAACAGAGGAAGATAGAAGGAAGAAGTAGTACAGGGTGTTTCACCTTTTGGGGGGCCCCCGAGTTAGTACTTCCGTAGTGCAACCGTCTTGTTTGTATAATGTCTTTGTAAACGATAACTTGGGTAGAGGTAATGGTGGTAGTAGGGGGAAGGGGACCTAGTAGTGGCACAAGAGACGTTTGTATTAGCAGTGGGAGCCATAAGTTACTTTCTCCTATGTACGGGTTATTTTTATTGTTTCAGTCACGTTATTGTGCCTTTTTGTTCTTCAACTGAAAAAAATTGTTCACGGAAGAAAACAAGACCTTTAGAACGCAAGTTTTACGACGAGTACGGTGTAAATCATTTACTACAAAAATGGTGTGAGCATCATAGTGTACTATTTACACCAGTGGGATTTCTTAAGGAGACGAATACACTTCATAGCCGAACATGAACTTAGAGTTGTATATGGAGAGAAAGTGAATCTGCAGTTGTATATAGTGTGAAAGTGAATCTATGTTGTGTATGGTGTGAAAGGAACTTTTAGCTGTATATCGTGAAAGTGATCTAGTAATTAGGACATAAAAGGATGCTTTTTTAAAGGATCCAAGTAATTAAATGACTGATTGATAGCAATAATACCAGTGTTGTAAAATTAAAACCAAATTTTATGACTTTTCCGTTTTTACCAAAAAATAAAATTACCCCAAGTTTTCCCTTTATTTAAAATTTTATTTCACCCAAAATTATTGTATTTCCCTTATAAATTTTTTTGCACCTTTAAAATTTTTATAAAGCCCTGATAGATTAAAATTTAAAATTTACCCTTTAAATTTTTAGTGATAAAACCTGATAGGGTTAATTTTAATTTTCCCTTAAAAGGGTTTTTAAGGTCACCTGAAGATTATTATAAAGCACTGGGAATTAATTTACCGACCCAAAAATTATAAAGACACCTTTTAAATTATTAAAGACTCCTTTATAATTATAAATGACACTTGATAAATTATTATTAATGACTCCTGATAGATCATTAGTGATGACACCTGGGTAGATTATTATCAGTGACGCCTAATAGATTATTGGAAAAAATATAAAATCATTTAATTATAATCTTAATCGCTCACTGTTACGATATTTCAACCCAGCAGAAGTCAACAAAATATAATTTTCCTTTAAATTCGTCACTATTTTCTCGGTATTGTAACAGTAAAACTTGAATCTCCTTCTACCAACAAACTATGTCAAGTTTGTAAAAAATTGTTAGTATCTTAGTCGTGACTTTTGTGGCGGTAAACCAAGTCTGGTGTCTGTCGAGTGGGTTTTTAAAAACCTAGTCTAACAAACTTAAATTTTTTTTTTTTCTAATGACTAGTATGAAAAAGTTAGGATTGATATTTTATGGTGATAATCATTTGTAGTTGCATTTTTCAGAGCAGTTAGGGGCCCCTGTCTGTCTTCCCGAGGGCGCTGGGCAGGCACTTAAAAATCAGTACCAGATAAGCAGTCGGTTTACGCGCAGCCAACATTAACAGCCTGGTTGACCAGACCCTGATCCACCACGAGGCCTGGTCACAGACCGGGCCACGTACCGGGAAAACGTACGTACGTGTGTGGGGGCGGGTTAGGGGGAATGACCATCCCGGGGAAAACCTGTTGCACTATGTACTTCAGGGAACGTGTGGGGGGGGGACGGTGAATGACCATCCCACAACACATACTATGTACTTCAGGGAACACATGCAAAGGGTATATCATACCCGCTGGTGTTGTTAATATATTTTAAAAAATTTAAATTTTTTTTTTAAAACACTGGTGTGTCACAACAACAATAATAACACTAATAATACTACAATAATAATAATACCTTTTTTGCTCGTAAATTGAGTTCTGATTAGCCGCCCGTGGCTAAACTGCTTGATTTCTGAGCGAGTCATAACGAGGGTGACATCGACCTGCAGTGACCCCCCCTTTTTCTCTCTCTGGTTGGGCGTCAGAGGCAACCCCCTCTCCCCTACTCTGTCTGGGAAAAACGCTTTTTCTCCTCTGCTCTTTCATGTAGATTAAGTTTTCTGGTCGTTTATGTATCCGTTGGTGAGCCGGAACATACATCTCGTAACCAACTCTGTTCACTGAACCTTATTTAGAACTAGTGATTTCTGAAATTTCGAGGTTGTGTATACCTGGGGAGTCGTGAAACATCCCCCCCCTATGGTTCAGGGCAATTTAAATTACTTGACTGGCTTTTACGATCCGTCGTAGTCGAAATTTGGAAGGTTAACTTCACTGTTTTTTTTTTTTTTTCCTTGTATGGAGGACATGTTGATTGTTCCCAGGTACGGTCATTGTGTTCCGGGGGAAAATGGTTATAATAACCATTAATTTTTAAAGGGGTGGACCGGTAAGACAGTGGAAGGCTTCGGTCAGGGTGATCAAAAAACCCCGGTGACGGGTCATCATATAACTAAAACCCGCGTCAGGATACACTTGTACTGTTTCCTTTACAAACCTTTCCCCCAACCTAACCTTTAAACTGATTTCTCACGGCCCCTTCACTGTTCAAGCGTTGCTTTTTACATCTCTTTTTGGGCAGAAGTTATTTTTTACGGACTTGTTTCGTCAAGTTCTGTTGAGTCCAGCCGGGGCACACATACAAATATTAATTAAATTTAGTACCAGATGGTACAGTTTATCGTTAAAAATATAGTATTGTACAGTATATTAAGTACAGAAATATTGAATACTCAAATAATAAGTTACTGAAGCTACGGGACTAAGGAAATTTTGTAGGAGCCTAATTCCTAAATAATCATGACTGTAATAGACATTTTTTTTTTATTAAAGTTCATGCTTTTTTTTGTTATTATTGATTCATCCAGCTGAAATTAAATTTTTAAAGAGCTTAGAAAAACCCGATATGGTACAATTCTTCCTGACGAACTATTGCAAAATCAGAAACAAGCTAGGGTAAATATGGTAGATGTCTATCAATAACTGTCTCATTTGTAACAAATCGTCACTTCTTTTCTAGGCATGATGAACAGAAAAATTGCTATTGGGAATCATAATCTTAAAAGGGAAAAAAATTTCTGTCAAAAATTAGTGCCATTTGGGCAAAAAAAAAAAAATTGTTTTTAAAAATCGAGTTTACCCATCTTGCATCACATAGGCTTCATTACCGTAAGAAGTTTTGGGCTCCCCGCTGACCTTTTTATTTTATTAACCCCCCAAGGGGGGTTCCTTGACGCTGGTGAGGGGGCCTTTTATCTAGGGGAAATTTGGGTCTGTGCTGGGGTTCCCCCGGGAAAAGAGCCGAAACCTTCCATATCCCCCCCCCCATGCGCTGTATAATCCCATGGGGTTTAAAGGGTCCCCCATGATTAAATAATAATAATAATAATAATATATTTTATTATTTATATGTGATATTCCTTTAAAGCCTTTGCAGTAGAATGTTTGGGGAAATTTTAACCAGCTACATGCAGAAACGAATAGGGATAATCTTAATGAAACAGTGAATGTGGCTGCGTTGGGTTATTATCTTTTCCCGGGCCCCTGGGCCTAGTTGCTTGGTTTGTAAGTAAGGAAGTTTATTCAGGTATACACAAATACATTTACATACATTATCATACATAGCAGCATATGTGTAGAGAACCTAGGATAAAACAAAAAAGTCAGACAGAGTGACTTATTTCCATTGGGGTCCTTCACTGGACCTTTCTATTTTTTGTTGTCTAGCCTAGGTCACTGGGCTGCTTCCCTTGTTTGTTGTTTAGCCTAGGTCACTGGGCTGCTACGTTGCTTGTTGTCTAGCCTGGGTCACTGGACCTGCCAGTTTCTTGTTTTCAGCCTGGGTCACTGGACCTGCTACGTTACTTGTTGTTTAGCCTGGGGCGCTGGACTGCTGTTTCTTGTTGTCTAGCCTGGGTTACTGGACTTTACGTTACTTGTTGTCTAGCCTGGGGCGCTGGACTGCTACGTTGTTTTTTGTCTAGCCTGGGCCACTGGACCTGCAGTTTCTTGTCTAGCCTGGGCCACTGGGCTGCTACGTTGCTTGTCTAGCCTGGGCCACTGGACTGCTTTCGTTGTTGTTTTCTAGCCTGGGCTACTGGACCGTAATTTGTTTGTTGTCTAGCCTGGGTCACTGAACCCGTAGTTGCTTGTTTTCCCCCCCTGCTACGTCACTTCACTACTTGTATTTCTCGTAATTAAGAAGCTTAGGAAACTATAAAATATTTGAAAAATATAAATTTCGAAGTTTGTCCGTTTCTTTCAACCTTCAGCTGTGCCCCCCTTCCTTCACTCTTTTTTTTTCACAAGTCTGTTTTTTTTTTTATTTTGATCACCATGACATTTTTCCCGGGACAAATACACACAACACACACACACACACACACACAAAAAAAAATATATATATATATATATATATATATATATATATATATATATATATATATATATAACACACACGTATATACACACATACATAGTTCCCTCAAAGTTCAGGGCTTCATAACTCAAAACTATAGCAAACTCACAGGGAAACTTAAGTCAAATATGATGGTTGGTCAAGACTAAACGCAACCACACACTCGACAGATGATGAGGTTCCCCCCCCTCAACCCAGACGCTGCTAACCTCTTTCTCTCCCCAGATTACACATGATATATACAACTAAAGCAGCATATACACATGGAATGGCCGCATAAACATTGTCTCAACCATTAATTTTCGCACGATAGACTATCAATTTCAATATTCAAAAAGTGGGAAACACCGGGCCCTAAAGAACACAAAATTTTTTCTAAATTTCATTACCTGGGAAACCCGGAAACTGTTTTTTATGAAGATTCAAACAGGGGTGAGTGTGTTTGTGTGTGCATGTGTATGCACCATTTGTGTATGTGTTTGTACCCAATGTGTATAATCTTTTTTTACAACGCGTCACCTCCGGTGAGCGGGTTCTGCAGCATTTGGCTTTGCTGCAGCCCGGCAGGAACACTGTTTCAGCCTGGCAGGTCACCCAGCACTGTTGCAGGATGACAGGTCACCCATCACTGTTGCAGCCTGGGAGGTCATCCAACACTGTTGCAGCCTGGCAGGTCATTCAGCACTGTGTTGGGAGACTGGCAGGACATTCAGCACTATGTTGCAGACTGGCAGGTCACCCAGCACTGTGTTGCAGACTGGCAGGTCACCCAGCACTGTTACCGACAGGTCATTCAGCACGTTTCAGCCTGGCAGGTCATTCAGCACTGTTGCAGCCTGGCAGGCTTTCAGCACTGTTTCAGCCTGGCAGGTCATTCAGCACTGTTTCAGCCTGACAGGTCATTCAGCACTGTTGCAGCCCGGCAGGTCATTCAGCACTGTTTCAGCCTGGCAGGTCATTCAGCACTTGCAGCCTGGCAGGTCATTCAGCACTGTTGCAGCCTGGCAGGTCATTCAGCACTGTGTTGCAGCCTGGCAGGTCATTCAGCACTGTGTTGCAGACTGGCACGTCATTCAGCACTGTGTTGCAGACTGGCACGTCATTCAGCACTGTGTTGCAGACTGGCAGGTCATTCAGCACTGTGTTGCAGACTGGCAGGTCATTCAGCACTGTGTTGCAGGGCTGGCAGGTCATTCAGCACTGTGTTGCAGACTGGCAGGTCATTCAGCACTGTGTTGCAGACTGGGGCAGGTTCAATTCCCCGCACTGTGTTGCAGACTGGCAGGTCATTTAGCACTGTGTTGCAGACTGGGAGGTCATTCAGCACCGTGTTGCAGACTGGCAGGTCATTCAGCACGGTATTGCAGCCTGGCAGGTCATTCAGCACTGTGTTGCAGACTGGCAGGTCATTCAGCACTGTTGCAGCCTGGCAGGTCATTCAGCACGGTATTGCAGCCTGGCAGGTCATTCAGCACTGTTGCAGACTGGCAGGTCATTCAGCACTGTTGCAGACTGGCAGGTCATTCAGCACTGTTGCAGACGGGGCAGGTCATTCAGCACTGTTGAGACTGGCAGGTCATTCAGCACTGTTGCAGACTGGCAGGTCATTCAGCACTGTTGCAGACTGGCAGGTCATTCAGCACTGTTGCAGACTGGCAGGTCATTCAGCACTGTTGCAGACTGGCAGGTCATTCAGCACTGTTGCAGACTGGCAGGTCATTCAGCACTGTTGCAGACTGGCAGGTCATTCAGCACTATGTAGCAGCCTGGTGACATCCACCCTGTGTTTGTTTACCGGGAGAGAGAGTTCTGGGGGTCAACGCCCCTGCAGCAGGTCTGTGACCTGCAGCTTGCAGGTCACTCAGCACTGTGTTGCAACCTGACAGGTCACTCAGCACTGTGCTGAAAACCTGACAGGTCACTCAGCACTGTGTTGCAGCCTGGCAGGTCACCCAGCACTGTGTTGCAGCCTGGCAGGTGTTACAAAATGAGTTCGAGTCTATGGGGCATATACAAAATATTAAAATATAACACAAACCTGCCTCCATGACCCCAACCCTTATGCATGAAAAATTATTATCCCTGCACTTGGTTACACAGGCCCCCACATAAATGCCAGGGCCATGCCTAATGCTAAGGTCAACTAAAGAATCCAAAAATATTTCCAAAAACAACTCATGGCCTATAACTTACAAAAACACCACCACACACTACTTAACCTGACTCCAGCACATCTCCCAGAGACTGCTAGTGATGCACCCAGCTCCTCACTGCTCATTGTCTAATATGCGTCCACTTTTTGTTCCACTTAGGCACCGAGACTATTTTTATGGAGTTTCGCCACACTACAAACATTCCACATTACAAATTTATTTCAACAATGCATTATCCTGCATAATAGCAGGTCACTCAACACTGTGTTGCAATCTGGTAGGTCACCCAGCACTCTGCTACAGTTTGGCAGGTCACCCTGGGGAGGGTTTCGGGGATCAACGCCCCCCCGGCCCGGTCTGTGACCAGGCCTAGTGGTGGATCAGGGGGCTGATCAACCAGGCTGTTACTGCCGGCCGCACGTAAACCGACGTACGAACCACAGCCCGGCTGGTCAGATATTGACTTTAGGTGCCTGTCCAGCGCCTTCTTGAAGACAGCCAGGGTTTATTGGTATGCTTGGAGGCAGTTGAACAGTCTTGGGCCCCTGACACTTTTTGTCTTTAACATAATCGTGGCACATAAGAATTACCAAGTTATTATCTTGGTGATATATCCTAACGCCTCCGATGCAGGGAGTTGATACCTATACATGATACCATATACATGTATAAGGAGGCGAAATTAAATTATTGTAGGTCCAAGAGATGATCAAATGTCGTCGTCACCGCGTCCGTATAGTCTTCATTATTATGTCCAGTTTATTATGTATATGAACCCTACCAGATACCTATTATATTCACTCATTTCATTGTTCCCAATTATTGCCGATACACGTTTCGTCAGCTTCGATTGCCCACGATCAAATTCTACAACACTCTCCAGTAAATACATACGTTCCGCCATCTTCCTTGCTCTCTTCCACTTTTGTCTGCCAATACGTACATCTTTTAAATTAAATTAATAACACTTCCATGTGTGCACTACATTTTCATTATTAAAATATTAATTTCCTCTAAATCACAGAACATCTTAAAGTCACTAAAGATACATACCTACACGAGATTTTATAAACACTATTATCCCCAGCACTTACACACAAATTCCAGGAAAATTAAAAAAAATTTCCACACAGTTGAATATTAACCGTACAAGTAGTTAGACTGTTGGGGGTTTCTATATAAAGTAGTTAGACTGTTAGACTTCAGCTCTTCCTCTCACCGGCTGTTCTTCTGTCCCCACTTCCCTCGCCCCTAGCTAGTGGGTCCTTACCTGAGAGTCTGAACTGAAATATTAACCGAAATGCACAGTATGCCAGTGACTTTCTTTTTTGGGGTTAACAATATTTTATTACATATAACTACGCTTTGTAAACTGAACAAAGAAATAAAGTTTGTTTGTCTTTCCCGTTATGACGTGAACACCAATATTATTCCTTTTTTAAATTTAAAAGGTAAATTAGGACATTCACACCCAAAAAATGAATTTAACTTTCACAAAGAAACACCAGGGGTCGTCGAGAAATGTCTTATTTCCACTGGTGCCCTTTAAAATTTTTGCCCCCCAGGATCGCCCCACACCAGTCGACTAACACCCAGGTCCCTATCTATTTTCTAGGTGCTGGGACAACAGGTGAAAAAAACACTCAGTATTTCTACCCGTACTGGGGATCGAACCACGAACACTGGGGAAGCGGGGTGTTGCCTACCAGGCCACTGATAATAAACTATTTATACATGTTTATATCTGGTTACAATTGTAATGTTATTTATACAAAGGGAATTAGGTTTAAAAATTTTAAAAAAACAAAATTTTATGTACGTACTTGTAAAACAGTAAAGTTTAGGTGGTTATACGTTATTTACAATGGGAAAAGTCAATTTTTTTCAGAATGATTAGTAATATGTAATATGATTAGTAATATACGTTTCTTGAACATTTCGAGCGAGTTGTCTCTGAATTCATTAATTTCATAGAAATTTCCCACACATAATGACTAAAGGTCATTATTAATTAAGATGCGACAATTGCCCATCGGGAAAAGACCTTTAGTTTGGTCTATATCAGCCGATCTGGAGTTACCGGAGGGTTTCCCAGGGGTCAACCCCCCTGCCCCCGGTCTGTGACCAGGCATCATGTTGGATCAGGCCTGATCAACCAGGCTGTTCGCTGGCCGCACGCAGTCCAACGTACGAACCAACCGGGTGGTCGGCACCGACTTTAGGTGCCTGTCCCGTCCTCTTAAGACAATGGCCCATTGGAATCCCCCCTTTTGTGTTTGGGGGGCAGTTGAACAGTCTTGGGCCCCTGACATTTTGTGTTTTCTCAACGGTAGTGTCACCCTGCTTTTCATTGGGGGGGTGTTCATCGTCTGCCAGTCTTTTTCTTTTGGGGGTGACACTCGTGTGCAAGTTTGGTATAACCCCTAGGATTTTCCGGTATATAATAATGTATCTCTCCCCCCCGTCGTTCCCGGGGTACGGTTAGGAACTTCAAGCGTTCCCAGTAATTTAGGTGGTTTATTGCAGTTATGCGTGCCGTGAAGGTTCTCGCATTTTTAGGGCAAAAATTTTCTATGGAAATTAATTTCAGGGAAAGATAACATAAAAATGAACAGGGGGCACCATTGTTTAAATTTTTACATAAACCTTGGTGTCTCAGCTCAATCCCAACGCATGACACTGAGGCCCGTGGTTTGATCCCCCGATACTGGTGGAAACATTAGGGCGTGTTTCCTTTAAAACTCCTCCTCACCCATCAGTAAAATTTGGGACCTGGGTGTTAGTCGACAGGGGGGTCGCATCCTGGGGACAAAATTGACCTAATTTGCCTGAAATTCCTGCCTAATAAGGGGCTTTCTTTTTAGTAGGCATACAGTAGGCCTGTATATTGTACATGTTCAAAATAAAGATATTATTATTGTTATTATCTTATTATTTTCTTATTCTCATGGAGAGGCCCCCTGCCCTCTCTGTGAGCATTGTCAGGTTCCCGTGTCTTTTCGACATATTGTTTTGGGACTGCCCTCTATCAACGAGCACGCAGAATTTACCCCCAACGGCGTCCGCTCTGCGGCCCTTTCCCTTTCCCCCTTCTTGCTGATGGACCCTCCTTTAATCCGACTCTCTCGTTGACTTTTGACGAAACTGACTTACTACACAAACTCAAGTTTTCTTTGCACCTCCCCAGTCCCCTTTTACCTCGATCTTTTACCCCCTTTCCCGCACTATCCACGTCCCTGCCTCCATACCCCACAATCATCCATCTCCCTCTTTCAACCCATCTCCCCATCCTGAATAACCTGCAGCGCTGTATGACCCCCGTGGTTTAGGTTTATTTGATTATAATAATAATAATTATTATTATTATTTTTTTTAGCCCCGATCCTCTTTCCCCAGGATGCAACCCACAAGTCACCTCCACCTACTTGCTGATAGGTGAATAGAAGCAACAGGGATAAATAAACATATCCATCATTTCCCTTGTGCTGGGATTAAAATCAGGCTCACAGATGTGAACCGAAGGTGCAAAATTGAGCCAAGGCCTCACTGCGCATCATTCCAAACAAATAAGTCTACCATCCTCTAGAAATACTCCCCAGTTTTGTGGGGTAATTTTTTTATTTTTTAAAAAAACCAAATTTAAAACTTGTTTTGAATAAAAAATGAAAATATTATAATTATTTTTTATAAAAAAAAATTGAATTAAATGAAGTTGGTATGTTTATTTTTATACGTATATGAAAGGGAAAATGAAAAATCATTAGAAATGTTTGGTAAATAGTTTTGATTTATTTTTTTTAAGCATAAATTCATCTCTACGTGCGTCTTTCAATTTAAAAGTTTTAAAAAGTAATAGTAGTTAGACTGTTGGGTTTAGTCCGACTCTCTTTCTCCTTCAGTTCTTCCTCTACCGGCTATTCTTCTTTCCCCCCCTCGCCCCTAGGGGGTCCTTATAATCAACGAACTCTTTTTTTGGGGTTCTTTTAGATATAACTTTTTGGAGCACTTTAAAGGTGTTAATTTACAAAATTTTTTTTCCAAATATTTGTTATAGGATTTTTTTCAATTGTTCCCCCCTCTGGGGTTTCCTTGACGCTGGTGAGGGATTTTGATCTCAAATTGATCGTGCCCATTTCCCCTGAATGCCTTCCACCCCCCCCCAGGCATAGTCCCCAGGGGTTTGCGCCCCCCTAATAATAATAATTACAATTATATTAAAGGTTAATTAAGAATTGATACCCTTGCCCCTTTTCCCGGGGGCAGTAAAAGTACACTGATTTGCCCTTTCGAGAAATTTCTAGTGGGGGGTTGTAGAATATCTGCTGGGGGGAAGCGGGTAAGAGAGACGCTATAATGAATTTTATTGAACACTGGACTGTTGTGCAATTAATCAGGTGTACTCAAAGGTCAATTGGGTATATCGTCCTCAATCCATAATTTAGAAATGGCTGAAAGTTCTTGCTAAAAAATTGGGGTAAATAGTGTGGAAAAACCCCTTACAATTCGGCAACAAGGACATAAAAATAGAGGCCCCCAATCCTTCCCAGCAACACACCTTAGCTAAGTGACGCTTCCCCATAATGTACAGTAGTTTTTGTGTTCCCCATCATAAATTCTAGCTGTAGTGGTAGCATGAACTGTCTTCCTGTGACAAATGGTAAGTTAATGTGTATAAAATTAATTCCTCTAATGATTAGGAGAAACCTTCCGAGTCCCTGTAAAATATTCTCATTAACCATTTCTAACAGTCAAAAACTAATGTGAAGGACCTGGGAGTGATATTGTCAGAGAATCTTACTTTCAAAGATCAAAACAATGTGTCTACCACATCTGCTAGGCAGGCGAAATTGCAGAGAACTTTCACTGCACCTAAATTACTGGTAACAGTTGAAGCCCCTTAACCTGTACTCCTTGGAACACAGGCAATAAAGATACATAAAAATAAAACCTGGAGTTTACCTGAGGGGAGTTCTAGGGGTAAACGCCCTGCGGCCCAGTCTGTGACCAGGCCTCATGTTGGATCAGGGCTTGATCAACCAGGCTGTTACTGCTGGCCGCACACAGTCCAACGTACGAACCACAGCCTGGCTGGTCAGGTACCGACTTTAGGTGCCTGTCCAGTGCCTGCTGGGAGGCAGTTGAACAAGGAAGACACGGCACTGTGGCTTATATCCCTGTCTATGTCCGATATGAGGATGAGGAACAGGATGGGAGCGAGCACTGTGCCTTTTTGTCAAGGCAGAGTACCATGAAGAGCAAGCGTAATCCATATGACATTGTATAAGGGCTAGACATGGGGTCCTGCGAGCCTAAATAGGTGACACTGTGCTTGTCTGTAGAGGAATTTTAGTCTGGCATTCGCTTTCTTTTACACTTTTCCCCCATCAATTTTTGACATGCATGGGTCAAAGGGGATTCCCAGATATTTTACTGAGACATTGGTCTCTGCTCCCCCACGACGGGGGCTGGAGCCAGGTCACCATCTGGTAAAGCCCCGGGCCGGAAAATTCCCTGGTGAATCAACACCTCCTCCTCCTCATTAGGTGGCCTAGGCGGGAGCTTGCTCCATCTGGGGCTCACAAGCCTGCCCTTCCTGTCAGCCCCCTTGGCGGGGAAGGTGGCAGACCAAGTGGCCTAGCATCTATCAAAAACCTGCCTCGTGCTGGGGGGGGAAGTGGGTTTGGCCCTGGGCCCCTTGGCCCCGCCCGGGGGTACCCCCCCCCATGGAACAGAGGTCTCGTTTCCCCCGCCGGGGGGGCCGGAGGGTCGCCATCTGGTAAAGCCCCGGGCCGGGAGTTCCCGGTGAATCAACACCTTTCTTAGGTCCCTTTTTGGTTCTTTTTTAAAGGCCAAGCTATGACTGGCTTTGACATGTGCAGGCAGTCTGTTCCATTTTTTTATTGCTGTACAAAAAAAAGGTGTTTGGCCTGGCCACTGACTGTGGGTACTACAAGTTGTGCTCTCTCCCCTAGTACTATGCTGTTGGTTCCCCACCTTGCAAAATTGGGCGAAGAAAACCCGGGACACTGTTTGTGAGCAATTCAACTTAAGTTTTTTTATTGTCTTCAATATTCAGCATATCCAATTGTTGAAATTTCATCCTGGCCTACATGTCTTTTGGGACCCAGACCCGGGATGAATCTCACCATTTTGTTCTGGGTGATTTGCTTTTATCTTTCATTTTTTTGTCAAGGCAGAGTACCATGAAACAAGCGTAATCCATATAAAACATTGTAAAAGGGCTGTGGGGTTGGGACCTCAGTATAAACCTGTGCTTGTCTGTGGGAACTTCAGTCTAGCATTCGCTTTTTTTTCTACACTGTTCCCTATCAATTCTCCTGACATCATGGGTAAAAGGGGATTCCCAGATTTTTTACGGGGGAAACTGAAGTGATGGATTCCCATTACACCGGCTTTAAAAATTTACCTTTCAGTTTATATTTCGTGCCAAAATTATGGCTTCTGTTTTCTTTAGATGTAACGATAGTTTGTTGTCTATAACCATTTGCCAGGACCCCAGTTCCAGTGTTAATACATTAGCTATATCTTGTGGTCTTTACCACACTAACAGAGCACTGTCATCCGCATACAGTAGGAGTTTGCACTTGACACTGATGGGCATGTCATTTACATAACACAGGAATAAAAAGGGGACCCAGAAAACTACCGGGGAACTCCACATGCTATCGGCAGTGGTTCTGATTCCGTTTTGCTGATTTTGACAATTTGTTTCCTGTTGCTAAGATAGGATTTAAAACCCAGTCTGTGGAACCTATGCGATAACTTAAAGTTTCTTACATAATATATTGTGGTTGACTGTATCAAAGGCCTTTTGCCAAGTCAAAAGTTACCATTCCTTGGGGTTCCCTATAGACATTTCAGTTCTCATGTAATCCATCAGATTAATTGGGAGGTGTCGGTTGAGTAAGATCTCCTAAAGCCTGATTGGTAACTATGAAGAATGTTTTTTGTCACTAAGATATTTAACTACTTGACAGTACACCGCCCTCTCTAGAATTTTGGATATTACACTGAGTATACTAACAGGCCTATAGTTGCTGACATCAGACCTACTATTTTTCTTGAAGATAGGAGTAACTCTGGCCTCCTTGAACCCCTCTGGCACTGTATTAGTGGTGATGGACAAATTTATTATGTGAGCAATGGGGATTGCCAGTTCAGAGGCACCATCTTTTATGAACTTAGACGGGATGTTATCTGGGCCGGTGCTCTTAGTTGGGTTTAACCTTCTTAGTTCTTTTTGCACGAAGTCATGAGATACACTTACTAGTTGACAACTGTTTGGAGTTACCCCTTTATTGGTATAGTATGTTTTAAATTTATCAGAGTCTGTGTTAAAGGTATTTGATGCAGCTGGTAAGTAAGTAAGTTTATTCAGGTATACACAAATACATTTACATACATTATCATACATAGCAGCATATGTGTAGCTTACTTACTAGTGTTGATGCGACAGTCGTGTAGTATGAATTAAAACAATTTGCCACTTTAGTTGTTTCGTGGCATACCTCGTTATCGACATTTAGAATTATGTTAGATCTATCTACGCTGCAACCCCACATCTCCAAAACAAAACAGTGGCGCACAGCTTTTATAGTGGCGCTATTAAGTGGCGATATTCATACTAATCCAGGACCTCAATCTATGGTACAGGTGCAAAACAGACAGATAAGTCATGGTGATAATGACGGTCTAGTTGCTAGTAATGATAACAACACTATAGGTAATGCACAGACAATAGAACCATTATTATCTCAGACACCACCAGACATTTGTATACACTGTACTAAGGTACGAAAGAAGAACAGTAAACATACCATATGTAAGAGATGTATGGGGTGGGTGCATAATGGATGTGTGTTCAATTATGGTAATGGTGCCAGATTTTGTTTGTAACAAATGCACTTTGGCACAGTTACCCTTTAGCAATGATGACATTCATTTTCCTATTTTTAATGCTAATGACCCCTTGCCATTTATTGATGATTATGATTGTCTTAGGAAAACAGGCCTTCACTTTATTCATGTCAACGCAAGATCACTTCTTCCAAAATTGGCAGAGATTAGGATTCTAGCTAACAGAACTAGAGCGGCAGTTATATCCTTCTCGGAATCCTGGTTGGATGATACGGTGACTGACGACGAGGTCAAAATAGAAGGTTACAATATAAAACGCTTAGATAGGAATAGAAAAGGTGGTGGGGTATGTGCCTACATAAAGAACGACTTAGCCTATAATCCAAGACCTGATTTAAATGACAATAAACTGGAGATTCTATGGTTTGAAGTGTTGCTACCCAAGACCAAACCCATCTTAGTAGGAACTATACACACACAACCCGCACATATAAAAGAGAGGAGCTTACGACGACGTTTCGGTCCGACTTAGACCATTTACAAAGTCACACTAACACACAGAGACAGAGGAAGGGTATTTATAGGCAGGCAGACAGGGGAGGGTACAAGAGAGTGGGGAAATGTAGGAGTAGTGGTAGTAGAGGTAGTAGTAAAGGTAGTAGTAAAGGTAGTAGAGTAGACAGTCATATGGGAAGGAGCACTGCAATGAGGCTAGCGGCCCGCAAGGGTGGTACGAGAGGGAAGAAAAGCGAAAAAATGAAGGAAAATACAAGGCGAAAGAAAGAACAGAAAGAAAGGAAAACCCAAGGAGAAAAAAGGAGAAGGGGGAAGATAAGAAAGGGAAGGAATCAGGTTAAGTCACGGGTGTTCTGAAGTTTAGAGCATTTAACAATGTAATGAGAGAGGAAAGCATCAACAGAGACAAAGCCAGGGCTAAGATTCATACAGGGAAAGTTGTGTATAAGGGAGGATTCAACCAGGCGGCGACTATGAAAGTTAGACGTAGGGTAGACAGTTTTAGCAGAAGACCAATCAATGGGATGACTGTGATCTCTGACATGACAGAAAAGAGCATTATTAGTGTCGGCAAGCCTAACACTATTTTTTGTGCTCCCTGAGTCTGTCAGAAAGAGATCGGCCAGTTTCTCCGAAGTACTGAAGAGGACAGGAGGAGCCAGAGGAAGGACGAAATCAATAGTGGGAAGAAGAACAGTCTCGAAGTATTCCTGTTCTTGCTAATCTTTATATGGAATACTTCGAGACTGTTCTTCTTCCCACTATTGATGTACGTCCTTCACTCTGGCTCCGCTATGTAGATGACATCTTTGCTCTTTGGCCTCATGACTTAAGTCTCTTCCAACCTTTTCTTGATGCTCTTAATAATCTTGCCCCTTCCATTAAGTTTAAAGCTGATTGGGAATCTAATTCTTTGCTTCCTTTCCTTGATGTTCATGTCCACCGTTCAGTTACAGGTTTTGCCTTCTCCGTGTACCGCAAGCCTATGCACAGTGGCATGTACATTCATTACTTTCTTATCATGCCTCCTCTGTCAAGAAGAGTGTTCTTATCTCCCTCTTTCTCCGTGCTCTCCGCATCTGTGATCCTCAGTTTCTTGAAGCAGAAATTTCCACTCTTCATAATTCTTTTTCCCGCCTGGGCTACCCTTCCCATTTCATAGACTCTGCTTTCTCTCGTGCTAAACGGACTTTCTTCTCTCCTAAACCCTCTACTCCTGAGAACTCTCCAGTCCTCTGCCTTCCCTACATCTCTGGTCTCTCTAATCTCAGCAACTCTCTCCGTTCCTTAGACATCAAACTTACCTTTCGCCAAACTAACACTCTTCGCACTAATCTAGTTCATACCTCCCCTACCTCCACAGATTCTCCTGGTGTCTACTCTATTTCTTGCTCCTCCTGTCCTCTTCAGTACTTCGGAGAAACTGGCCGATCTCTTTCTGACAGACTCAGGGAGCACAAAAATAGTGTTAGGCTTGCCGACACTAATAATGCTCTTTTCTGTCATGTCAGAGATCACAGTCATCCCATTGATTGGTCTTCTGCTAAAACTGTCTACCCTACGTCTAACTTTCATAGTCGCCGCCTGGTTGAATCCTCCCTTATACACAACTTTCCCTGTATGAATCTTAGCCCTGGCTTTGTCTCTGTTGATGCTTTCCTCTCTCATTACATTGTTAAATGCTCTAAACTTCAGAACACCCGTGACTTAACCTGATTCCTTCCCTTTCTTATCTTCCCCCTTCTCCTTTTTTCTCCTTGGGTTTTCCTTTCTTTCTGTTCTTTCTTTCGCCTTGTATGTTCCTTCATTTTTCGCTTTTCTTCCCTCTCGTACCACCCTTGCGGGCCGCTAGCCTCATTGCAGTGCTCCTTCCCATATGACTGTCTACTCTACTACCTTTACTACTACCTTTACTACTACCTCTACTACCACTACTCCTACATTTCCCCACTCTCTTGTACCCTCCCCTGTCTGCCTGCCTATAAATACCCTTCCTCTGTCTCTGTGTGTTAGTGTGACTTTGTAAATGGTCTAAGTCGGACCGAAACGTCGTCGTAAGCTCCTCTCTTTTATATGTGCGGGTTGTGTGTGTATTGTTCCAGTCACGGTATTGTGCCTTTTTTGTTATTAGTAGGAACTAGTTATCGCCCTCCCACCCATGACCAGTTCGTAGAGGACTTTTCGAAAAAGTCTTGTCAAAAAACTTGACAACAATGACGAGACAGTAATATTAGGAGGATCTTCAACATCTGTTTTCAACAGCAAAATAACGGGCTATGTAAAAGATATAAGCAAATTCTGGATTTAAATAGTTACACGCAACTAATTAATACACCAACCCGGATCACACAGTTCTCAGCTACCCTAATTGACCACATACTTTGTAACCGCTCCCGAAACATTAGTCAGTCAGGGTCTTACCACAGGTCTTAGTGACATTCATCATTTACTGTACCAGAAAATCACTAGGGAACGGATAGGCCTACACAAGACAATAAAAGTTAGGTCAACTAGAAACTACAGTAAAGAAACACTGGTAAATATGCTACACAATTGTGACTGGTCAGTGATAACAAGTTGCACGGACGTAAATGATGCCTGGGAAAATTCAAAACAATGTTCACTGCCATCCTTGATAATATTGCACCGTTAAAGAGGTTAGGATTAAACGAAGAACTGAACCCTGGATGACTACTGAGATATTAGATAATATGAAATTCAGAGACCAGTTGATAAAAAGATTTATGGCAGACAGACAGGATATTGCAGCACTAAATGAATTTCAAAGGGTGAGGAACAGAGTGCAGAGGCTTAGGAAAAGGCTCAAAATCGAAGAACAAGAATAACCCGAAAGCTCTGGCAACAACTAAACAGTTGGGGTATAGCCATAAACCCGTAGATCTAACATAGTTCTTAAATTGATAACGAGGTATGCCACAAAACTAAAGTGGCAAATTGTTTTAATTCATATAACAACTGTCCATCAACACTAGTAAGTAAGCCTTCCCGGTGCATCAATACCTTTAACACAAATCTGATAAATTTAAAAATACATACCAATAAAGGGATAACCCAAACAATTGCAACTAGTAAGGGGAAACTATGACTTCGTCAAAAAGAACTAAGATTAAACCCAATT
>WNWK01028897.1:0-24913 GCA_009830355.1 Cherax destructor | reverse complement strand
ATACTAATTGTTAAATTCTCAATGTTTAAATTCCAGTACCTAAATTTTGTAAACCTAACCTAACCTTACAATCTGTATATTCATTGTATAGCTATTGAGTAAGACCTATCATAAGACTGCCTGAAAAGCCTAGGCATACCTAGGCATATTATTGGCCATCTTGTAATATCAACTTTAATGTATAACTATAAGTACCCCCCACCTTGTATTACATGAAATAAAGAATTTGAATTTGAATTTGAATTTGAATGTCCATGCACTCCGCCCCAGGCCCAGACTCATGGAACTCCGTGTTCATCAAGAACTGCAGGAAGCCCCTATCATGTGCTTTTAACATCCTATGGAGAGGGAGCATGGACACTGGGGTCGTCCCGCAGTTACTAAACACAACAGACATAGCCCCGCTCCACAAAGGGGGCAGTAAAGCAATAGTAAAGAACTACAGACCAATAGTGCTAACGTCCCATATCATAAAAATCTTTGAAAGGGTTCTAAGAAGCAAGATCGCCACTCATCTTGATACCCATCAATTACACAACCCAGGGCAGCATGGGTTTAGAGCAGGTCGCTCCTGTCTGTCCCAACTACTGGACCACTACGACAAGGTCCTGGATGCTCTAGAAGACAAACAGAATGCAGATGTTATATACACAGACTTTGCTAAAGCCTTTGACAAGTGTGACCATGATGTAATAGCACACAAAACGCATGATAAACAAGCAAAACACAAAGAGTAGTAGTCAACAAAGTAAAGTCTGAGGCAGCTACTGTGAAAAGCTCTGTTCCACAAGGCACAGTACTCGCTCCCATCTTGTTCCTCATCCTCATATCGGACATAGACAGGGATATAAGCCACAGTGCCGTGTCTTATTTAGCAGATGACACCCGAATCTGCATGACAGTGTCCACCACTGAAGACACTGCAAGACTCCAAGCAAACATCAACCAAATCTTTAAATGGGCTGCAGAAAACAATATGAAGTTCAATGATGAGAAATTTCAATTACTCCGATATGGAAAACGTGAGGAAATTAAAATTTCATTGGAGTATAAAACAAATTCCAACCACACAATAGAGCGAGAAACTAATGTCAAAGACCTGGGAGTGATCATGTCAGAGGATCTCAGCTTCAAGGACAATAACACTGTAGCAATCGCATCTGCTAGAAAAATGACAGGATGGATAATGAGAACTGTTATGGGGCTATAGGACCCAACATGCATTGTATTGTATTGTATTTAAATAACAATTATTCATGAATACTAATTATATTGAATTGATCACAGTTTTGCTTAATGAGGTCTTGTGGTCAGGCCACCCTTAAGACTTGAAAAGAAGCTGAATTAACCTGATTTTCTCAATATAATAGGTTATAAATACACACATTTAAATAAGTAGTTTATAAAGTTGCATGTCTCATTGTAAGTAAATAAGGTGTATGATTATTATTATTGTGGGTACATGTAGATTGTGCAAAACGACAGTCTTTTGTTTTTGTGTGTTTTGAAGAGGGAGAAGCTCCTCCCTCTTTCTCTCTCTTCCCAAGATGGCTGCAGGAAGCTAGTACTGGTGGATCTCTCTTATCTTATATTTGTTTCTGGGCAGAATGGTGTGCCAGAGGTAAGAGGGATATGGTTTAAATTGAAGCAGCCAGCATAACCTATGAGTTATAGTGTGCCAAGACACTGAGGGTAGGAGTGATGTTGAGAAAATGGGGTATTAAGTGTGGAGGTGGACCATGTCATGTGGTTTGGGGATGTTAGTAACGTGACTGCTATGGGTCATGTTATGAATAAGATCTGACTATGTATATATATATATATATATATATATAAATAGTGTATCTCTGAATATAAGGCTATTTTTCTAATAGTAGTTTAAATAATCTTTTGAGAGGAATGGTGAGAGAACCAGTAGGTTTTCAGATACAGCAGCTAATCATGAATGTAAGTATTACCCTAGACTATAAGACCTTTAAGTAAAGTTAACCCCCCACACTAGTACATGTAGGAGAACTTTGATGATAAAGTAAGGGAAAATAACATAACATGGGGGCCTTGACCGGGAGTTATTTGACTGTTAAAATAACTCAAAACATTCTTTGAAATATATGTACTGGTATGGGGTAATAACAGTTGCATGTTTCTGGTAGGATAAGTTTACCAAGGTGGTGTCAGTGGAAGGTTGTTTTCATATATTAGTTACAGGTTGTTTTCTCCAGAGTGGGGATAAAGGTTGAGTAACACATTTTGTTTGTGGTTATGGTAAAGTGCTATGTGCATATTTTACATTGAACTTGTGTTATGTTCTGTGCCTGTGGGGAAAACTTGTCCATTGATGCTGTAAGAGGAAAGTAGGAGTTTAAGGATAAAATATATGTCAGAAGCTGAATCTTTAGACTTTTCTGGCTTCAGTGAGGAGGTAAATAATTCACAAGTAAACATGTCTGTTAACAGTGACAATGGCGGATCACCTACTCCAGGTGATAATGAAGAGATGATAAGACTTAAGCTAGCTTTGATAGAAGCTGAAACAAAATTAATAGAAGCTAAGGAGAGAGTAAGTCAAAAGGTTAGGAGGTTCAGAACAAGAACATGGGCAGTACTTTAACATAACAAAAGCTGCACATTTTGTCCCTAAGTTTACAGAGAGTGACCCAGACAGATATTTTTCCTTTTTTGAGAAGACTGCTTTGGAGCAAAGATGGCCCAAACAGCAATGGGCTACCCTAGTTCGCACGCAGATTGTAGGTAAAGGTTTCCAGAGAGTAGAGACTGGAAGGGAAAGAATTTTCTGACTATGAAAAAATAAAGGAGGTAGTATTGCTTGTATACCAAATAATACCTGAGAAATATAGGCAAAAGTTCAGAAGTCAAAAATTTCGGGATGGGCAGACCTTAACTGAGTTTGGGAATGAGAAACTGTTCCTGTTTAAGAAGTGGGTTGGTTCAAAAGGAGTGAACAGGGACTTTGACAAATTAGTAGACCTAATTGTTCATGAGGAATTGTACAATGCAATCCCTGTTGACCTCAGAGAATATTTGGAGGACAAAAACTTAGATAATCTTTCAGCAGCACTGGATCTGGGTGACAGATTCTTAGCTCGTAAGGAATTGGTAAGTAAAAACAGTCATGCTCCTTCGAAAAAATTCCCTATTTTTTCTAAACCTTATTCCAAATCCTATGGTCATAAAGGTAAGTGGGACAAGAATTTTCAGGGACAAATGAAGGCTGAGGAAAGGTAAGTCAGCTGGAGCTCAAAGTTTACCTAGACCATCAAATAATGTTTCAGTTCCTCGAGTACACAGTACCAGTCCTACACCAAATGGTAAAAATACATTTTAAGAATTATACCTGTTACTACTGTAACAAAACGGGGCACATACAAAAGTTTTGCTTTTAAAAACAGCAAGATCAGAGAAAGGAGGAACCATCCAAGGGAACCCTAACTGCAGAGACACACCCAGTGGCCTGCATTAGGTCTTCAAGGCAAGGTGAGGAGGAACCCTTGAATCTAGACCCTATGATGCATGTATTTTGTCGTAAGTCTACAGTTGCCTTGCATAAGAATGTGGGCAGGGTTGAGAACATGTCCTTGAGAGATGGATGTAGCACCTACTCCTTGCTACGTGCTGGAGTGCTACCAGTGTCTAATGATACCTATACTGGGAAAGATATATTATTGAAGGGTATTACGGGTTTGACCATAAGAACACCTGTACACAAGTTATGGGTAGAATCTGAATACCAAGTTGGCTATCTCCATGTAAGTATTTCAGATGAGATTCCCTTCGAGGGTGTTAACCTCTTATTGGGAAATAATGTAATGGGCCTGTTAGACAGGGAAGAACAACTAGTTAGGGGGGAACCAAGTCCCAAAGTTTGGGAGGAGAAGGCTAGAGAGACCCTTCCAGACCTTCTCCCTGCTGGTTCCACCATGAGAAGTATGGCTCATGATCATGCTATCAATAGTCTTCATGATATTTCTCATGAGGATGATGAGGGCTTAAGTCTGGAAACACTGTTTTCTGATGTTGAACTGCAGTCAACTGAAGAAAAGGATGTTCCAGCCAGAGCTGAGCATGATTGGAGCATAGATCAGTTAAGTAGTGTGAGAGAGGCTGCATCTACTAAGGTACAATTAATTTCTGTACAGGAGAATGATGTCACACTGATCAGAGCCTCAGCTGTGGCTAAGGAAGAGGTTTCACAATTAAATAAGTGCTTTCATTTCAGAGAGGAAACTCTTACAAAGAAGTTGCCTCTGTTTGTTGTAACAAGGGAAGGAGAACAAGGGTTTTGTCACCAGATGTTGATGTCCAAGGTTTCCAGGCATTTCTTCAGGCCCCAGCTGTGGAAGAGTATAGTAAGACCTATCATGTCTGTCAATTTATAGGAAAACTTTGTCAGTGTATTAAACCTGTTCCCCTTCAGCCTATTTCAGCACCTGGAGTCTACCTGGAGAGAATTCCAGGGGTCAACGCCCCCGCGGCCCGGTCTGTGACCAGGCCTCATGTTGGACCAGAGCCTGATCAACCAGGCTGTTACTGCTGGCAGCACGCAGTCCAACGTACGAACCACAGCCCGGCTGATCAGGTACCGACTTGAGGTGCCTGTCCAGTGCCTGCTTGAAGACAGCCAGGGGCTTGTTGGTAATCCCCCTGATGTACGCTGGGAGGCAGTTGAACAATCATGGGCCCCTCACACTTATTGTGTTGTCCCTCAACGTGCTAGTGGCACCCCTGCTCTTCATTGGGGGGATGTTACATCGCCTGCCGAGTCTTTTGCTTTCGTATGGAGTGATTTTTGTGTGCAAGTTTGGTACTAAGCCCTCGAGAATTTTCCATGTGTATATAATAATGTATCTCCCGCCTGCGTTCTAGAGAGTACAGGTTTAGGAACTTCAAGCGTTCCCAGTAGTTGAGGTGGTTTATCGCACTTATGCGTGCGGTGAAGGTTCTCTGCACATTTTCAAGGTCAGCAATTTCACCCGCCTTGAAAGGTGCAGTTAGTGTGCAGCAATATTCCAGCCTAGATAGAACAAGCGATCTGTAAAGTGTCAACATGGGCTTGGCATCCCTGGTTTTGAAGGTTCTCATTATCCATCCTGTCATTTTTCGAGCAGATGCAATTGCTACATTGTTATGGTCCTTGAAGGTGAGATCCTCTGACATGATCACTCCCAGGTCTTTGACATTAGTTTTTCGCTCTATTGTGTGGTTGGAATTAGTTTTATACTCCGATAAGATTTTAATTTCTTCACGTTTTCCGTATCTGAGTAATTGAAATTTCTCATCATTGAACTTCATATTGTTTTCTGCAGCCCATTTAAAGATTTGGTTTATGTCTGCTTGGAGTCTTGCAGTGTCTTCAACGGTGGACACTGTCATACAGATTCGGGTGTCATCTGCAAAGGAAGACACAGCACTGTGGCTTATATCCCTGTCAATGTCTGATATGAGGATGAGGAATAGGATGGGAGCAAGTACTGTGCCTTGTGGAACAGAGCTTTTCACAGTAGCTGCCCCAGACTTTACTCTGTTGACTACTACTCTTTGTGTTTTACGTGTTAGGAAATTATAGATCCATCTACCAACTTTTCCTGTTATGCCTTTATCACGCATTTTGTGTGCTATTACACCATGGTCACACTTGTCAAAGGCTTTTGCAAAATCTGTGTATATAACATCTGCATTCTGTTTATCTTCTAGAGCATCCAGGACCTTGTCGTAGTGGTCCAGTAGTTGGGACAGACAGGAGCGGCCTGCTCTAAACCCATGCTGTCCTGGGTTGTGCAATTGATATGTATCAAGATGGGTGGTGATCTTGCTTCTTAGAACCCTTTCAAAGATTTTTATGATATGGGACGTTAGCGCAATTGGTCTGTAGTTCTTTGCTATTGCTTTACTGCCCCCTTTGTGGAGCGGGGCTATGTCTGTTGTTTTTAGTAGCTGCGGGACGATGCCAGTGTCCATGCTCCCTCTCCATAGGATGGTAAAAGCATGTGATAGGGGCTTCTTGCAGTTCTTGATGAACATGGAGTTCCATGAGTCTGGGCCTGGAGCGGAGTGCATGGGCATGTCATTTATTGCCTTTTCGAAGTCGTTTGGCGTCGTGATGATGTCAGAAAGGCATGCGTCTGTCAAGTTCTGTGGCACTCTCATGAAAAAATCATTTAGGTTTTCGATTTTCAGTCTGGTTAGTGGCTCGCTAAAGACTGAGTCATACTGGGATTTAAGTAACTCACTCATTTCCTTGCTGTCATCTGTGTAGGACCCATCCGGTTTAAGTAGGGGCCCAATACTGGTTGTTGTTCTCGACTTTGATTTTGCATAGGAAAAGAAATACTTAGGGTTTCTTTCAATTTCATTTATGGCTCTTAGTTCTTCCCGTGTCTCTTGATTCCTATAAGATTCCTTTAGTTTTAATTCGATGTTTGCACCAGGAGAACCCTTCAACAAGCTGATAGTAGATGTAGTTGGTTTAGTCCCAAGGATCAGAATGGGAAATGATTATTTGCTCACAATTATTTGCTCCACTACCAGGTACCTGGAAGCAGTCCCTCTTAAGGGCCTTAATGAAGTTCTTTTTTCGTGTTGGCTTTCCTCGTTAGGTACAAACATATAAGGGTCTAATTTTACCTCAGAATTATTTAGGAATGTGTTAAAGGGGTTAGAGGTAAAGCCTAACTTTTCAGCTATCTATCACCCTCCATCTCAAGAGCAAATAGAGAACTTCCATCAAACCCTAAAGACAATGATGCAAGCCTATAGTAGTTACGAAGGTAATGAACTCACAAATTACAAAGGTAATGAACTCACAAGTTACAAAGGTAATGAACCCACAAGCTACAAAGGTAATGAACTCACAAGCTACAAAAGTAATGAACTCACAAGCTACAAAGGTAATGAACTTACAAGTTACAAAGGTAATGAACCCACAAGCTACAAAGGTAATGAACTCACAAGTCACAAAAGTAATGAACTCACAAGTTACAAAGGTAATGAACTCACAAGTCACAAAGGTAATGAACTCACAAGTTACAAATGTAATGAATCATGCAATTAAATTTACTTACGTTTATACATGGTTACAATCATGAACAAATTATAAAGTAATGAGCAATTCACTAGTCTAGAGGATCCCTCTCTTTGTAACTGCTGAGTGGGGAAGCACTCTGGAATCTCTGAGCTATTGGCTTGGGGAGAATGGTGATGCTTCCCCCTCTGTAAGGGGTTGGGAGCAGTAGGAGGATTAAATACTATGTTTGCTTGGGTCAGTCATTTATAGTTGTTGTTATGGAGCGGCCATGGACTTTTGGGCCAGCCTTCGTCGGGTGTGGACGTCTCTCTCTCGCCTGAGTATCAGTAACAAATTTACCCCGTTCTCTCTGGGACGCTTGTCCTCAGCTCTTGCGCTACCGTCCACAGGATGGATATGGGTGTTGTGATAAAAACACAGGCCTCATTTCTAGGCTTTATTGAACACAAAATCCATGGTACATGTCTGCAACAGAAGAAAATACATCTAATGACTGCTGCTGCAGGACAGGTGATGTAAGGTGCATATGTCCTCAGAAAAGCTATAGCTACTGGCGACATATTTAAGCTTACCATGTAATCTGCATCACGAATGTATTTGTGTAAGAGAGAGACCACACGCCATGCTGGGCCATCTCCGTACTGTTTGTTGTTATTGTAAGGGGCCCCCTGAGGTGGTGCAGTATTGTGTCCTGCTGCGGCTCTCCACAAGAGCGGTATCACTACAATCTCCCCTTCTAAAATATCAGATACAGTAATCCTCCAAACGGTTAGGTGGGTGACGTGTACGTCCAGACCTTCGTAGCCCTTGAGCCTCTTCACCGGGTTCGGTATTTTCTAGCGGGGTTTGACTATCTGCTGGAGCGGCATCCTCTATTTCAATAGGGGTGTAGTGATACCGCTCTTGTGGAGAGCCGCAGCAGGACACAATACAGCAGGACACAATACGGCACCACCTCAGGGGGCCCCTAACAATAACAACAAACAGTACGGCGATGGCCCAGCATGGCGTGTGGTCTCGCTCTTACACAAATACATTCGTGATGCAGATTACATGGTGTTTAAATATGTCCAGTAGCTATAGCTTTTCTGAGGACATATGCACCTTACATCACCTGTCCTGCAGCAGCAGTCATTAGATGTATTTTCTTCTGTTGCAGACATGTACCATGGATTTTGTGTTCAATAAAGCCTAGAAATGAGGCCTGTGTTTTTATCACAACAATTTATTGAACACAAATATCCTGGGCTACCTGGTGGCGATTCTGAGCTAGACTACACAGCAAAATGGAGCGTTTACTGAAACCTGAGAGGCTAGACTCTGACCCCAGTGTATCAACGGCTGCTCAGGAATGGAAGCACTGGTTTAAGACTTTCGAAAAACTAAGCCTGCTCATCAACTTTGTGTCACCTAAAATCTATGAGGTTATTTCTGAGTGTAATACCTATGAAGATGCTATCAATGCCCTCAAGTCTCAGTATATTAAGCCCACAAATGAAATCTTTGCACGATATCGTCTTGCAACTCGCCGCCAGCAGATTGGTGAATCCTTAGAGGAATACTTTCAAGCATTGAAAATATTAGGTAAGGACTGTAACTTCCGAGCGGTGACAGCTTCTCAGTATTGTGAAGAGTCCATCAGGGATGCTTTTATCAGTGGCCTGCAATCACCAATAATAAGGCAGCGTTTATTGGAGAATAAAACTCTGGACTTAGCCACTACCCTTGACCAGGCAAGATCATTAGATTCAGCTCAGAAGAATTCTGAAGTGTACAGTACTACCCAGCCTTCTCGAGTGGTAAGTGCTGTAACTCCCGACCAAGACTCTTTTAATGAGGTTACCGTGGAACCTGCTTCAGTGACAGCAGCTGCAGGCACAAAGTGTTTCTTTTGTGGTTTTCAAGACATCCACGTCCAAAGTGTCCGGCTCGTGAAGCAATGTGCCATCAATGCCATAAGAAAGGTCACTTTGCTAAAGTATGTCGTGCTAATACATCAACAAGAGCTAGTGCTTCTATGCATTCCGACCAGGCGACTCTAGCAACAGTGACTTCTGCGGCTGCTCCAAATTCACTGTCAAAGGCAGTTGTGAAAGTGTTCATCAAAGGAACAGAAGTAGATGGTCTGATTGACAGTGGCAGCTCAGAGAGTTTCATCAACCTTGACGTAGTTAAACGCCACTCCTTGACGGTACATCACTCATCAGGTACCGTTTCCATGGCATCAACATCTCTCTCTATTCAGACGTTAGGGTTTTGTAAGGTAAACCTTAGAGTTAATGACAGGGATTATCAAGATGTACATTTAGCTGTTCTGCCACAACTGTGCTCTGATGTGATCCTTGGTCAGGACTTTCAGAAGCGTCATGGTAGTGTTAGCTTAACATACGGAGGTGAACTGCCTCCTCTCGTTGTCTGTGGTCTTAGCACTTTAAGGGTAGACCCACCAAAGCTGTTTGCGAATCTTACTGCGGATTGTCATCCTATATCAGCTAAGTCACGCCGCTATTCTTATGAAGATAGGATGTTCATTGAGAAAGAAACTCAGAGGCTGCTGAAGGAGGGTATTATAGAACCAAGTAATTCTCCGTGGCGTGCACAGGTCGTTGTTGTCAAGGATGATTATAGGAAACGGAGGCTGGCTATCGACTATTCTGAGACAATCAACAAATTTACACTTCTTGATGGGTACCCTCTACCTCGAATTGATGATACAGTGAACAAAATTGCTCAGTACTATGTGTTTAGCACAATTGATCTACGAAGTGCCTATCATCAAGTCCCTATAAGGAATGAAGATAAACCATACACAGCGTTTCAGGCTAGTGACGGCCTCTATCAGTTTACCAGAGTCCCTTTTGGGGTTACCAATGGGGTAGCCTGTTTCCAACGAATTATGGATTCACTCATTCAGGAAGAGCAACTTATGGGAACTTATGCATATTTAGATAATGTTACCATTTGTGGCAAGACCCAGGAGGAACATGATGCAAACCTTGATAAGTTTTGGAAGCTGCCAAGAAGAAAAATATCAGTTACAATGAAGAAAAGTGCACTTTTTCCACTAAAGGCTTAACATCCTTGGTTATGTGGTGGAAGGAGGTGCAATATCCCCAGACCCTGAAAGACTTCGACCTCTACGGGAACTTCCAATGCCCCAAGACAAAAGTCACTCCAAAGAACTCTTGGTCTTTTTGCTTATTACTCACAGTGGATCTACAACTATTCAAGTAAAGTTCGCCCACTGAGTGCTACCACGATATTTCCTGTGACAAGGAAGCAGAAACTGCTTTCTATACTCTCAAACAGGATATTGAAAACTCAGTAGTTCAGGCCATTGATGAGTCCCTACCATTCGAGGTGGAAACGGATGCATCTGAAGTTGCCATTGCTGCAGTCCTATCTCAGGCAGGACGTCCCGTTGCTTTTTTCAAGAACTTTTCAAGGATCAGAGAAGTGCTATGCTGCTGTAGAAAAGGAAGCCCAGGCCATCATAGAAAGCAGTTCGCCACTGGAGGCATTATTTAACAGGCAGACATTTCACTGTAGGGACTGACCAACGGTCCGTGATGTATATGTTTGACAAGAAGCACAAAAGTAAGATCAAGAATGACAAGATATTACGCTGGAATGGAACTATCGTGTTATAACTTTGATATTCTGTATCGACCGGGTGAAGAAAACATTTCACCTGATGCATTCTCTAGGTCCCACTGTGGAGCAGCATGTCAGATTTGCAATCACTCTCAGAGCTCCACAAGGCCTTGTGTCACCCAGGAGTTACAGCCGTATCATTTTGTTAAATCTAAGAATATGCCCTACTCAGTGGAAGAGGTGGACAAGGATCAGATCATGCAGAGTATGGCAGAGTGCAAGCCAAACTTTCACCAGCCAGAGAAAACTCATCTCATAAAAGCCACCCAGCCTTTCGAGAGACTAAAATAGATTTCAAAGGACCTCTACCAAGCATAAACCAGAATAGGTATTTCCAACATAGTAGATGAATATTCTAGGTTCTTTTGTGTTCCCCCTGTGCAAATATGACTGCTTCAACTGTCATCAGTTGTCTTTCCCAGTTATTCGCTATTTTTGGTATGCCGCCTTCATCCATTCAGAAGGGGATCCCGTTCATGAGTAATGAACTTCATGAGTTTTTGCTAACAAAGGGATTGCTTGCAGCAGAACAACAAGCTACAATCTCAAGGCAATGGTCAAGGGAGCGGTTCAATGGTACTATATGGAAGTCAGTTACAATGACACTGAAATCTCGCATCTCCGGTTCAACACTGGCAGACTGTCTTACCTGATGCCCTTCATCTATTAGGATCATTGCTGTGCACAGCTACTAATGCTACCCTCATGAGAGACTCTTCAACCATTCATCGCTCCTCTACGAGCCTCCATGCCCACCTGGTTATGTCACCCTGGACCCATTCTCCTGAAGAGTCACCGTAGGATGAACAAGACGGATCCTTTAGTGGAAGAGGTAGAGCCCTACAAGCTAATCCGCATTATGCCCACATTCGCTACCAAAATGGTGAAGAGACTACTGTATCTACAAGACACTTAGCCCCAGTTGAAACCAATGTTAGTGCGGAATCTCAAGATACACCAATAGATGTTGCGAAAGATGTTCGGTTTCTCGAGGGAAGCCTTTTCAGGCTACCCCTATTGAAAAGAGGATGCCGCTCCAGTAGATAGTCAAACCCCGCTAGAAAATACCGAACCCGGTGAAGAGGCTCAAGGGCTACGAAGGTCTGGACGTACACGTCACCCACCTAACCGTTTGGAGGATTACTGTATCTGATATTTTAGAAGGGGGAGATTGTAGTGATACCGCCTCTTGTGGAGAGCCGCAGCAGGACACAATACAGCAGGACACACACGGCACCACCTCAGGGGGCCCCTAACAATAACAACAAACAGTACGGCGATGGCCCAGCATGGCGTGTGGTCTCGCTCTTACAAAATACATTGTGATGCAGATTACATGGTAAGTTTTATGTCGCCAGTAGCTATAGCTTTTCTGAGGACATATGCACCTTACATCACCCGGGCCTGCAGCAGCAGTCATTAGATGTATTTTCTTCTGTTGCAGACATGTACCATGGATTTTGTGTTCAATAAAGCCTAGAAATGAGGCCTGTGTTTTTATCACAACAAGGGGTAGCCTGAAAAGGCTTCCCTGGAGAAACCGAAGCATCTTTCGCAACATCTATTGGTGTATCTTGAGATTCCGCACTAACATTGGTTTCAACTGGGGCTAAGTGTCTTGTAGATACAGTAGTCTCTTCACCATTTTGGTAGCAATGTGGGCATAATGCGGATTAGCTTGTAGGAGCTCTACCTCTTCCACTAAAGGATCCGTCTTGTTCATCCTACGGTGACTCTTCAGGAGAATGGGTCCAGGGTGACATAACCAGGTGGGCATGGAGGCTCCCGTAGAGGAACGACGTGAATAGTTGAGGAGTCTCTCATGAGGGGTAGCATTAGTAGCTGTGCACAGCAATGATCTAATAGAGTGAAGGGCATCAGGTAAGACAGTCTGCCAGTGTTGAACCGGTAGATTGCGAGATTTCAGTGTCATTGTAACTGACTTCCATATAGTACCATTGAAACCGCTCCACTTGACCATTGCCTTGAGGGTTGTAGCTTTGTTGTTCTGCTGCAAGCAATCCCTTTGTTAGCCAAAAACTCATGAAGTTCATTACTCATGAACGAGGATCCCCTGTCTGAATGGATATAGGCCGGCATACCAAAAAAGCGAATAACTGGGAAAGACAACTGATGACAGTTGAAGCAGTCATATTTGCAAGGGAACACAAAAGGAAACCTAGAATATTCATCTACTATGTTAAGGAAATACCTATTCTGGTTTATGCTTGGTAGAGGTCCTTTGAAATCTATATTCAGTCTCTCGAAAGGCTGGGTGGCTTTTATGAGATGAGTTTTTCTGGCTGGTGAAAAATTTTTGCACTCGCACATACTCTGCATGATCTGGATCACTTGTCGCACCTCTTCCACTGAGTAGGGCATATTTTAGATTTAACAAATGATACAGGCGTGTAACTCCTGGGTGACACAAGGCCTTGTGGAGCCTGAGAGTGATTGCAAATCATGACATGCTGCCCACAGTGGGACCTAGAGGATGCATCAGGTGAAATGTTTTCTTCACCCGGTCGATACAGAATATCAAAGTTATAACATGATAGTTCCATCCTCCAGCGTAATATCTTGTCATTCTTGATCTTACTTTTTGTGCTTCTTGTCAAACATATACATCACGGACCGTTGGTCAGTCAGTGAAATGTCTGCCTGTTAAATAATGCCCCAGTGGCGAACTGCTTCATGATGGCCTGGGCCCCTTTTCTACAGCAGCATAGCACTTATCCTTGAAAGTTCTTGGAAAAGAAAGGAAGGGAGTCCTGCCTTTAGATAGACTGCAGCAATGGCAACCGATGCATCCGTTTCCACCTCGGGGTAGGGACTCATCAATGGCCTGAACTACTGAGCCCTATCCTGTTTGAGAGATAGAAAGCAGTTTCTGCTTCCTTTCACAGGAAATATCGGGTAGCACCCCAGTAGGCGAACTTTACTTGAATAGGGTAGATCCACGAGTGGAAAGCAAAAGACCAAGAGTTCTTTGGAGTGACTTTTTCTTGGGGCATTGGAAGTTCCCGTAGAGGTCGAAGTCTTTCAGGGTTGGGAATTGCACCTCCTTCCACCACATAACCAAGGATGTTAAGCCTTTTAGTGGAAAAAGTGCACTTTTTCATTGTAACTGATATTTTTCTTCTTGGCAGCTTCCAAAAACTTATCAAGGTTTGCATCATGTTCCCCTGGCCTTGCCACAATGGTAACATTATCTAAATATGCATGTTCCATAAGTTGCTCTTCCTGAATGAGTGAATCCATAATTGTTGAAACAGGCTACCCCATTGGTAACCCCAAAAGGGGACTCTGGTAAACTGATAAGGCCGTCACTAGCCTGAAATGTAAGGTTTATCTTCATTCCTTATAGGGACTTATGATAGGCACTTCGTAGATCAATTGTGCTAAACACATAGTACTGAGCAATTTTGTTCACTGTATCATCAATTGAGGTAGAGGGTACCATCAAGAAGTGTAAATTTGTTGATTGTCTCAAAAAGTGATAGCCAGCCTCGTTTCCTATAATAACCTTGACAACAACGACCTGTGCACGCCACGGAGAATTACTTGGTTCTATAATACCCTCCTTCAGCAGCCTCTGAGTTTCTTTTCAATGAACATCCTATCTTCATAAGAAAGGGCGGACTTAGCTGATATAGGATGACAATCCGCAAAGATTCGCAAACAGCTTTGGTGGGCACCCTTAAAGTGCTAAGACCACAGAAAGAGAGGAGGCAGTTCACCTCCATATGTTAAGGTAACACTACCATGACGTTCTGAAAGTCCTGGACCAAGGATCACATCAGAGCACAGTTGTGGCAGAACAGCTAAATGTACATCTTGATAACCCCATTAACTCTAAGCCACCAAAAACCCTAACGTCTGAATAGAGAGAGATGTTGATCCATGGAAACGGTACCTGATGAGTGATGTACCGTCAAGGAGTGGGTTAACTACGTCAAGGTTGATGAAACTCTCTGAGCTGCCACTGTCAATCAGACCATCTACTTCTGTTCCTTTGATGAACACTTTCACGATTTCCTTTGACAGTGAAGGAGGCCGCAGAAGTCACTGTTGCAAGAGTCGCCTGGTCGGAATGGAGAAGCACTAGCTCTTGTTGATGTATTAGCACGACATACTTTAGCAAAGTGACCTTTTTATGGAATGGCAATTTTCTTCACGAGCCGGACACTTTGGACGTGGATGTCTTGAAAACAAAAAGAAACACTTTGTGCCTGCAGCCGTTTTCACTGAAGCAGGTTCCACGGTAACCCATTAAAAGAGTCTTTCGGGAGTTACAGCACTTACCACTGAGAAGGGGTGGGTAGTACTGTACACCCTTAGAATTCTTCTGAGCTGAATCTAATGCTCTTGCCTGGTCAAGGGTAGTGGCTAAGTCCAGAGGGTTTTTCTAAAAACGCCGCCTTATTATTGGGATTGCAGGCCACTGATAAAAGCATCCCGATGGACTCTTCACAATACTGAGAAGCTGTCACCGCTCGGAAGTTACAGTCCTTACCTAATATTTTCAATGTTTTAAAGTATTCCTCTAGGATTCACCAATCTGTTGGCGGGAGTTGCAAGAAGAACGTGCAAAGATTTCATTTGTGGGCTTAATATACTGAGACTTGAGGGCATTGATAGCATCTTCATAGGTATTAACTCAGAAATAACCTCATAGCTTTTAGGGGGACACAAAGTTGATGAGCAGGTTTTGTTTATCTAGATCTTCCTGAGGAAAGGCTCTCAAGAAGTTTTCGAAAGTCTTAAACCAGTGCTTCCATTCCTGAGCAGCCGTTGATACACTGGGGTCAGAATCTAGCCTCTCAGGTTTCAGTAAACGCTCCATTTTGCTGTGTAGTCTAGCTCAAATCGCTACCAGGTAGCCCAGGATATTTGTGTTCAATAAATTGTTGTGATAAAAACACAGGCCTCATTTCAGGCTTTATTGAACATAAAAAACCATGGTACATGTCTGCAACAGAAGAAAATACATCTAATGACTGCCGCTGAAGGACAGGTGATTAAGGGCATATGTCCTCAGAAAAGCCCATAGCTACTGGCGGCATATTTGCTTACCATGTAATCTGCATCACGAATGTATTTGTGTAAAGAGAGACCACACCCAGCTGGGCCATCTCCGTACTGTAAGGGGCCCCTGAGGTGGTGCAGTATTGTGTCCTGCTGCGGCTCTCCACAAGAGCCCGGTATCACTACAATGGGGTGCACAATAAACTAGCCACTTCGGTGGCAAAATCTAAAAATCATCTATTTTGCCCGCCGGGCACTCTACAGTTAGTTTTAGTTTAATATCTTTATTATGCACCCCATACCCATCCTGTGGGCGGTAGTCAAAAGATTACAGAGGTACATAATTGGTCCATCGACTGGACTCCAAAGTTTTGATAGCTGAACAAGTTACAGCGGTAATGAACTAGATCTGGTCACAATTATGACAAGTTACAAAGGTAATGAGCTCCAGGAGAGCTGGTCACACTCATGACAAGTTACAAAGGTAATGAACTAGAGCTGGTCACAATCATGACAAGTTACAAAGGTAATGAGCTCCAGGTAGAGCTGGTTACAATCAAAAGTTAAAAGGAATGAGCTCCAGATAGAGCTGGTCACAATCATGACATTTACAAAGGTAATGAATCATAATCACATCATAATAGTTACAATCATGAACAAATTTTCAGAGTAATGAGGAAAAAAACATTCTAGGGAATGCATCCATTGCCCCTAACAACAGATGTTGCAAGATGCCCGTCCCTCTTCTGCAGGACAGCCAGACAGCCATTGCAAACAGGGAGCAGGTTGCACCAGGATCTGCTGGGAGGGGGAAACCGTTCATCAGCTTAAGGTTTTGTGCAGTAAAATTAGCAAAAATATATTCTCTATATTCATCACTATAGCAAGTGGTGATATAACAGGATATTTCATTAGAGTAATAGAATGCAATACCACCCCCAACTTGGTGTGGTCTGCAGTTGTGGATTGTTGTGTATCCTGGTAGTGAGTAGATATCTATTGTATTCTGCTTAAGCCAGGTTTCAGTAAGAACAATACATGTGAAGGCTGTCTTTAAGGAATCAAGGAGGGCAAGGAGGTCATCATAGTGTTTGCTTAAGGATCGGATGTTGTAGTTAAGAACTGTTATACTTTTAGCAGTATTTAGGACAGTGTTGGCTTGTGATGCTGTGTAATAGAGGCAGTTACTTTCCAGTAAATTTTGATTGGGTGTTAGATTATATAGGTTTAGATCAGGGTCGACGTGATCATTCATCATTTAGGTTAAATACTAGTAATTTTATTATATCATATATAGTGTGGTGAATTCTAGTACTGATATCTGTAGTAAGGGGATGTTTGGACAAGTATATAGCTAATGCACATTGGTCAAATAGAGCATAGTAACAAATAAACATAATGGAATTGGTATTGACTATGTATTAAGCTAGAATGAAATAAAAAATTAGATATAAACTACTAAGATAAAATTACAAAATAAAGTAGCACCAATGAGTTTGGTATTGGTATTGGTAAAGTAAAACTAGATATTAACTGATACAATTATGAAATAAAATTTGGTATTGGTTATGTATTAAGCTAGAATGAGATAAAGTAAAACTAGATATTAACTAAGATACAATTTTAAAATAAAGTAGCACCAGACTGTCACTTGTAATTGCACTAAGGAATAGTTGCAAACTTGTATATATAAAGGTATAGAACAAATTAACTCTGTGGCACTTGAGGTTTGCTCAAGGCAAATTCCCTTAAGGAAAAGAAGGAGAAGATGTAAACTAGAAAGAGAAAGGCGCTCCCTATACAGGCGAAGGCAGAGAATAACGGAGCGACTACAAAAGGCCAATATATCTGATTTACGTAGGGAGACGCTGGTCAGAGAAATAGCAAACATCGAATTAAAACTAAAGGAATCTTACAGGAATCAAGAAACGCGGGAAGAACTAAAAGCCATAAATGAAATAGAAAGAAACCCAAAGTATTTCTTTTCGTATGCCAAATCAAAGTCGAGAACAACATCCAGTATTGGGCCCCTACTTAAACGGGACGGGTCCTACACAGATGACAGCAAGGCAATGAGTGAGTTACTAAAGTCCCAGTATGACTAAATGAATTTTTTATGAGAGTGCCACAGAACTTGGCAGATGCATGCCTATCTGACATTACCCTGACGCCAAATGACTTCGAAAAGGCAATAAATGACATGCCCATGCACTCCGCCCAGGCCCAGACTCATGGAACTCCGTGTTCATCAAGAACTGCAAGAAGCCCCTATCACGTGCTTTTAACATCCTATGGAGAGGGAGCATGGACACTGGGGTCGTCCCGCAGTTACTAAAAACAACAGACATAGCCCCACTCCACAAAGGGGCAGTAAAGCAATAGCAAAGAACCCCAGACCAATAGCGCTAACGTCCCATATCATAAAAATCTTTGAAAGGGTTCTAAGAAGCAAGATCGCCACTCATCTAGATACCCATCAGTTACACAACCCAGGGCAGCATGGGTTTAGAGCAGGTCGCTCCTGTCTGTCCCAACTACTGGACCACTACGACAAGGTTCTGGATGCTCTAGAAGACAAACAAAATGCAGATGTTATATACACAGACTTTGCAAAAGCCTTTGACAAGTGTGACCATGGTGTAATAGCACACAAAATGCGTGATAAAGGAATAACAGGAAAAGTGGGTAGATGGATCTATAATTTCCTAACAAGTAGAACACAAAGAGTAGTAGTCAACAGAGTAAAGTCTGAGGCAGCTACAGTGAAAAGCCTCTGTTTCACAAGGCACAGTACTCGCTCCCATCCTGTTTCTCATCCTCATATCGGACATAGACAGGAATATAAGCCACAGTGCCGTGTCTTCCTTTGCAGATGACATCTGAATCTGTATGACAGTGTCCACCGTTGAAGACACTGCAAGACTCCAAGCAGACATAAACCAAATCTTTAAATGGGCTGCAGAAAACAATATGAAGTTCAATAAAGAGAAATTTCAATTACTCAGATATGGAAAACGTGAAGAAATTAAAATCTCATCGGAGTACAAACAAATTCCAACCACACAATAGAGCGAAAAACTAATGTCAAAGACCTGGGAGTGATCATGTCAGAGGATCTCACCTTCAAGGACTATAACAATGTAGCAACGCATCTGCTCGAAAAATGACAGGATGGATAATGAGAACCTTCAAAAACCAGGGATACCAAGCCCATGTTGACACTTTTCAGGTCGCTTGTTCTATCTAGGCTGGAATATTGCTGCACACTAACTGCACCTTTCAAGGCAGGTGAAATTGCTGACCTAGAAAATGTGCAGAGAACCTTCACGGCACGCATAACTGCGATAAGCCACCTCAACTACTGGGAATGCTTGAAGTTCCTAAACCTGTACTCCCTAGAACGCAGGCGGAGAGATACATTATTATATACACGTGGAAAATTCTCGAGGGATTAGTACCAAACTTGCACACGAGAGTCACTCCCTATGAAAGCAAAAGACTCGGCAGGCGATGTAACATCCCCCCAATGAAAAGCAGGGGTGCCACTAGCACGTTGAGAGACAACACAATAAGTGTCAGGGGCCCAAGACTGTTCAACTGCCTCCCAGCATACATCAGGGGATTACCAAAAAACCCCCTGGCTGTCTACAAGCAGGCACTGGACAAGCACCTAAAGTCGGTACCTGACCAGCCGGGCTGTGGTTCATATGTTGGACTGCGTGCGGCCAGCAGTAACAGCCTGGTGATCAGGCTCTGATCCAACATGAGGCCTAGTCACAGACCGGGCCACAGGGCATTGACCCTGGAACTCTCTCCAGGTATACATTAAAGGACCTAAAATCTGGAACTCCCTACATGAAAACTCCAAAACTGCAGACTCAGCCACCATTTTCAACACTATCATCAAAAATCATCTTATCTCGCTAACACACCGACCATGAGTGAGGTACGTAGGTGGTGGAAGGGTAGATATTTATTGCATTGTGAGGATATTTTGAGATACCTTTCAGTTGTCAGGGTGCCAGGTAGGGTGAAGGTGAGTAAGTTGGATAGGGTAAGGGGGGAGAAAGAGATAGTGCAGGGATCAGGGATTTATCCAATATATAATTGGAAATTGGTGTGGTATTGGATGAAGAGGCTGCGTATACCACCTAGGGTACGGGAAACAGGGTATAGGTTTTTATTAGGCATTTTGGCATCAAGGGCACAATTGTGGAGAATGGGCATAATAAGGGAGGGGTTGTGCCTGAAATGTGGTGGGCTTGAAACTGCGTATCACGTTATTTACTTTTGTGAGGAGTTGGGGGTGAGGGAATGGTTTAGTGGGGTTTTGAAAAGGGTAGGGGTGGGGGATTTGTCAACCCTTAGGGCGTTAAGTTTGGATGTTGAGGCGTGTCCTGAGGATGTAAGAAGGGCGGTGGCATATTTAGTGGTGGAGTACATTTACATCTCGTGGTGCATGAGAGAGGAGCAGGGTGCTGTCCGTATTAGAGCTATGGTGGCAGGATTCTATAGGACTAGATGTCGTAATCAAGAGGTGTATGCAGGAAGGTGGTGTAAGGCGTTTTCCTTGGGTTATAGGAACCTCACTGTTGCGTTATTGTTGGGGAGGGGGTGAGGGACTAACATGAGAGTGTGTGTGAGGTATGGTTTTATTAGGGTAGCAGGGGTGTAAGGGAAATGAGGATGGTTTGTTGTTGATGCTTCAGGTTTCGGGTGCTCTGCTTTCAATAATAATTAAAAAAATATATATATGGTTTTTTAATCAGTAGTTAGTGAGGTTGGCGCAAAAGGGTTGTTGGGGAAAGGGGGTGTTGGGAGCATAAGGGGAAGCTTGCCTGTTTTCTTACTATCGGCGTCATCATAATCTCTTAGGGGTTTGTGAGTCAAAGCAAACCTTTGTTGACTATATTAAAGAAAAAACAATATATATATATTGGAAGATCTCTATTAGAGATGCCGCCTGTGTGAGTGAGATCCGTGTGTTGGTGTATGGACATTGTGTCACGTACGGCAGGTGTTTGGATGTATGTTGGGTGCTGTGTGTGGGTGGAGAAAATATTATTTTCCTTTGTGTTAACTTTTTCAGCTACCACCGGGGTAATTTTTGTGTTTTGTCTGTGTTAAACACAGGAATGTCATATGGTTCAAGCATGACATGGTGGTGGTAAACCTTGAAATGTATGGGTATGGGAGGTTTTATTTGATGTGCACCAGGTTCTAGGAGCACTGTTGTGGTATACAGCAGTAGGTTAGGTAAGGCTCCAGACTTTTGAAGAGTTAGCTTTTGATCTTATGTGATCGTTGAATGTAATATAGTGGTGTCTACATTGTGACAGTTAAATTGATTAATATTAGTAAGTGGTGTGTGGGATTTTGTTCGAGGTGTTGTCAGGTCAAAGAAAAATTTGTTTTGTATATAATATAGATGAAGTTTTGCAGTTGTATTGAGATATGTTTTTAAAAGGGGGAGGGGGGAGTTAGGATAGTACACAATTTCAAGTTTAATAAGATGTTGTTTGTGACTTGTATTATGACTTTTACGTCTGACTCGAAAGGATATTGCCCTAAAAATGAAAAAAAAAAAAAGGAATGGAAGGGAGGTTTACAAGTGTACATGGTAGAGCTGTAATGGTTTCATGTTATTTGGTGTATTACAGTGATACCAGGTCTTCGGACTGTTTGGGTAAGACTTTTGCAGAGACAGTATTGTTCCTGTGTGTTTATGGAATGTAATATGATGTTTAATTTTTATTAAGGCAGTTGTGGTGTTTAATTTTTGTAACATGTGTGAGCAGGGAGATGGGTGTTGAGGTGTGGTTAGGTAAAGGCAGTTTTTGTTTTGTGTATAGTTTTGCTGCAGTTTGTAGTTGTATTCAGATATTTTCCATTAAAGATAAGACAACCTAGTATATAGGTTAATACGAAGGAGATTGATTATATTTGTGTTTCGTTTTCTGGTAGGGTGAGGAGCTTATGTTTATGTTTCAATATGCGATTTTGTCATGACATGTATTGTATGTACTGTTTTAAATAAAATATAAAAAAAAAAAAACTTCATACAGTTTGGAAACAAAGCCACAAATGTTCCACTTAACATAACGCTCAATGGTACACCCATCACAAGACTCACAGAGGGAAAATTCCTAGGAATCCACCTTGACAGTAGCCTTAAATTCCAAACACACATACAACAAATTTCCAAGAAAATCTCGAAGACAGTAGGCATATTATCAAAGATACGCTATTATGTACCACAATCACCTCTCCTAGAACTATATCATTCACTTATCTACCCGTATCTCACCTATGGAATCTGTGCATGGGGATCAACAACATTAAATCACCTTAGACCACTCATAACACAACAAAAGGCTGCAGTCAGAATGATAACAAATTCCCACTCTAGACAGCATACTCCACCAATATTCAAAAGTCTAAAACTACTCACCGTAAAGAACATTCATACTTGCTCTTGTGCCTACTACATATATAACACTTTACACTCTAATATAAACCCTTCTGCTCAAAATTCTCCTCACCAACTTTAATAGGACCCATGACCACAACACAAGACACAGATCACTTTTTGATATACCCCGTGTTCATATCAACCTATGTAAAAATTTTATGCACATAAAGGGCCCCAGAATCTGGAATTCATTACCAGTACATTACCTGTACTCTCATGAATGCAGGCGGGAGAGATACATTATTATATACACATGGAAAATTCTCGAGGGCTTAGTACCAAACTTGCACACAAAAATCACTCCCTACGAAAGCAAAAGACTTGGCAGGCAATGTAACATCCCCCCAATGAAGAGCAGGGGTGCCATTAGCACGTTGAGGGACAACACAATAAGTATCAGGGGCCCAAGATTGTTCAACTGCCTCCCAGCATACATCAGGGGGATTACCAACAAACCCATGGCTGTCTTCAAGCAGGCACTGGGCAGGCACCTCAAGTCGGTACCTGAGCAGCCAGGCTGTGGTTCGTACGTTGGACTGCGTGCGGCCAGCAGTAACAGCCTGGTTGATCAGGCTCTGGTCCAATAGGAGGCCTGGTCACAGACCGGGCCGCGGGGGCGTTGACCCCTGGAATTCTCTCCAGGTAGACTCCAGGTAGTAAATATTAAGATAATCTTGTCTGAAAATCAATTTAAGACTCAACTCAAAAACCACCTACTCACCCAAAACTAAATGATCATACTATAAACTACTTTGAAAAATGCTCATTATTACTTTCCTATACGATAATCTCAATTTTTAATAATATGTTACTATTATGTTACCCCCTACTCAATCAAAACTAAATACTCATATTATAAGTTAATGTCAAAAATGCTCAATGTTATTTTCCTTAAGATAATCATCCCCCCACCTTATCCTGCCCCAATCAACCCCACCCATCACCCAAACCACTACACTGGCCTATCCACAGAACACTCTCTTCACACTGCTGTCCTTCTGACTTCCCTGTCATCTTATTTTTCGGCAACTTCGCCTTTTGGCGATTTAAAACAAGGCATTTTGACTATCCAGTAGTCTGTGTGTTTTTTAAAATCCGGTCGATCTTTGCCTTGGGCCCCATCCCCCTCACCTCCTCGAGGGTAGGCTATCTTAGGGGCCCCATCCCCCTCACCTCCTCGAGGGTAGGCTATCTTAGGGGCTGACCTTCATAAGTCAGCTGAAGTAGGATGAAAGTTTCACAGGAAATTAATTTCTTTACAGCATATTATCTGAGACAGCTTTAAACTAACAGGGCATCATGCCTAATATAAGAGTCAGACTTCGTGTCACTGGTGACAAGAAGTCCAAAAGAGAAATACTTGACTGCATTCGCAGTAATGCCACGGTAGCACCAGTGGATATCTTTGATACCTATTATTGTACAATACTACTGCTCTCCTCGGAAGTTTTAGTTTATTTTGATATCTTTATTATGCACCCTATACCCATCCTGTGGGCGGTAGTCAAAAGATTACAGAGGTACATAATGGGTCCAGGGACTGGACCTCAAAGTTTGATAGCTGAGCAAGTTACAAAGGTAATGAACTCAGATGGTCACAATCATGACAAGTTACAAAGGTATTTGCAGATTACAGAGGTATATATAGGGTCCAGAGACTGGGCCCCAAAGTTTTGATAGCTGAACAAGGTACAATGGTAATGAATTCACTAGTTACAAGGTAATGAATCATGTAAGAGTTATTGGCGCAAATTTTAATTGTTGGGTCACTCACACACATATATACATATACACATACATATACACACACAAAGATACACACATACCCCGATGGCATGGTGGCTAACGCTCTTGCTTCACGCCCGGGTTCAATTCCCGGCGGGGCCGAAACATTTCGAAGTGTTTCGTTACACACACACAGACATACATACAACAGGCCTAGTGTCTAATCGACATGTGCCTAGGACAAAATGGTAACTAACATACATGTATATACATACACACATATATACATACACACACACACACGTGGCAATGCTTTATTTACAGGGACCAAAGTCAGGGTATTTTTCCAGAATTGTCTGTAATATACCACTGTGGATGAAATACTTTGACATATCTTGAACATTTCTGAGTGAGTTGTCTCTGAATTCATTAATTTTATCGCACTCCAGTACATAATGACGCAGGGTGTGACAATAATCCAACTGGCAAAGTTTACATCTTGTTTGGTCTACATCTGGTGGTGGTGATTTAACCTGCCAAAGACACTTGTAACCCAGCCGGAGGCGGGCGGTAGTGACATCCAAGAGTCTGCTTATTTTGTTGGATGCACCATAGACATGTGGCTCCTCCTGCATGATAGAATGATGATAGATGGACTGACTGGTGTCAAACTCCCTGAGTCTTAAGTCAATAAAATTCAGTTGAAGTTCTTTTCGTATTATTGTTCTCAAACTGCTAACTGACAAGCCAAGATTGTAATCTATCCCCTCTTTGAAAGCATAAAACTTAGCCAATTTATCAGTTCTATCATGCATCTGAAGACCTGGAGTCTACCTGGAGAGAATTCCAGGGGTCAACGCCCCCGCGGCCCGGTCTGTGACCAGGCCTCCTGTTGGACCAGAGCCGATCAACCAGGCTGTTGGCACTGCTGGCCGCACGCAGTCCAACGTACGAACCACAGCCCGGCTGATCAGGTACCGACTTGAGGTGCC
>WNWK01028896.1:0-24914 GCA_009830355.1 Cherax destructor | reverse complement strand
GGTCTAAAAGGACTAGTCTATTTTACAACATTTCTTAAGGAGATAAATTCGTTTAGTAATGACACTTGAACAGCATTCTGGAATGAAAATATCGTAAGTCGAGGTACCACTGTAAATAATTCTAGATAAAACAGATGACTCTTTCCCCCATTTATCCATTTTATGGAGGTTTCACTGTATATATATGTATATAACACATATTAATCCTAGGTAGTAGGTTGGTAGACAGCAACCACCCAGGGAGGTACTACCGTCCTGCCAAGTGAGTGTAAAATGGAAACCTGTAATTGTTTTACATGATGGTAGGATTGCTGGGGTCTTTTTTCTGTCTCATAAACATGCAAGATTTCAGGTACGTCTTGCTACTTCTACTTACACTTAGGTCACACTACACATGCATGTACAAGCATATATATACACACCCCTCTGGGTTTTCTTCTATTTTCTTACTAGTTCTTGTTGTTTATTTCCTCTTCTCCATGGGGAAGTGGAACAGAAGTCTTCCTCCATAAGCCATGTGTGTTGTGTGAGGTGACTAAAATGCCGGGAACAAGGGGCTAGTAACCCCTTCTCCTGTATTACTAAAGTTAAATAAAGAGAAACTTTTGTTTTTCTTTTTGGGCCACCCTGCCTTGGTGGGATATGGCCGGTTTGTTGGAAGAAAAAGAACACTTATTAATAATACGTATATACACAGTTCTTTTTATTACTACATAATAGTAAGAGAATTTAAGTTCACTGTTTAAAATATTAAAGTTAGGTTTTCAACTTGTTTATAATGCTTCCCTTTTAATATTTTCAATAAATATAATCAACATAATTAGTATGAACATTTACGGAAGTACTGGTTGAAAAATTTTCATTGTGTAATTGAAAAACAAATTACAGTATACTTATTATTTTATTAATCTTATATACATTAATTATCTTTATAATTAAACAGTTAAACTCAACAAATAGTGAACTTAATGAATGGTAAATAGTTACAAGTAGTATTTATTTCCATTACAATGAATTATGATTAACTTTTGGATGTCAACAACAATGCAAATCATCTTAATATACAATACATATTCTGTTTATTTATTGGAACTAATAAGGCCACTTGAATAATTCAAGACTTCACTACTTTTTCAAGTGATTGTGATATTAAGCACAGGCCTTCTTTTATACATATATAGAATAATACTATATTCAATTTTCAGATATAAAGTGCACTGTTAAATTTTGAGGGGTTTAAATAAAATATAAATATTAAAAATTTAGTACAATTACATTAACTGCTAAAATTATTCTGCTACTCATTTTACATTCGATTCTGCATGAATTTATACTAAGCATATGCACTATATAACTTACATATTATAGTTTCCTTTCCAGTTTTATCTATTGTGGCTATCTTAAGTCTTTTTTTGATGTGCTGGCCAGAATAGGCATCAAAGTGAAGCTTGCCTGTATGCAAGCCCAAAACATTGATGGTGCTGAGATATGTCCACAACTTCTTAAACAGAATACTGATAAAGTATATTGAAAAACTTTTTCAAGCGAATCTGGGTAGGTGAGGTGGTATTAGATGGAGGATTCAACACGACCCTGAAACAAAATGTAAATACATTTAAAAAATACAAGATATGAGTTCTTTTCTATGTATCATTGAAGGATTTCACCAATGCATACCTTCCAACCACTTCATTAACATCCCCTGTACCATATTCTAACTACCCCCAAGTTGTATACACTATATAATTTTACCTTAGTCCTTTTATTCTGCATGACCAAACTATATCTCAGTACACCTGTTCATCCTGTTGTATGTTCTTTATTACCTTGTCTTAGTCTTTTAATTCTGCATGATGAAAATATCTCAGTAAACTTCCTCTTTCTGTTGTATCTTCTTTATTACTTTGTCTTAGTGCTTTTATTCTGCATGACCAAACCATCTCTGTAAACCCCTTCTTCCTGTTGTATGTTCTTAGAAAAATGCTTTTTGAGCAATTTTAAAACAACCATTGACTCCATTATAATGATCTTGCTCAATCCATTTTCTAGATGTGTAGCTTCTGTTACTGTACATCTTTCAATAAAAAATTATCATCAATAAACATACTTTCGTTTTTCTTTTTTGGGCCACCCTGCCTCGTTGGGATATGGCCGGTTTGTTGAAAGAAGATCTATGAACATGTTACTTTGTCCTTACAACTGCTAAGCTTACAAAAGAAATTAAGACATACTGTAACTCTGCACAAATTATAGTCCCGAATACACTGCAACACAAATAAAATATCCACAAATCTATTATTAAATAATTTTTCAGAAAACTCCAACCCAGGTGAAATCAAATGAAAGGTCTTCAGTTCTTTTAATTCTCAATGATTAAGCAGAGAGCAGTTCCTCTAATGCACTGAGTAAGAACCACAATACTTCCTCTGGAATAAAGATAATAGTCCTCATATTTGAATACCAGGTAGGTATAATGTTTGTCAGGAAACAGGAAAAGTGTTTCCTGACATGGGTCCTATTTGTTTGATGACCTGCAGTTCGAGCTTTTGGTCATCTGACCAAGGATTTCTGCTGGCTTACTGGTCCACCTCTTTAAAAATCATGGTCATGATTATAACCATTAAATTATTATTATTATTATAATAAAAGAAGTGCTAAACCCACTAGAGTCATACAGCACTGCTATATAACCATTAAAACACAAGTGTGGTTTTTGAATACCAAAACAAGACTACCTAAAACAGATCATTTTCACACAACCATTATGATCTTATGTATATACAGTGGTACCCCGGTTTACGATGGTCCCCAAACTCACCCTTTTATGTAAGTTTATTTTTTTAAATGCTTTTGTAAGTGTAATTTTGGGGGTCTAAAAGGACTAGTCTATTTTACAACTTTTCTTAAGGAGATAAATTCGTTTGGTAATGGCACTTGAACAGCATTCTGGAATGAAAAAATATCGTAAACCGGGGTACCACTGTATGTGTTATTATTATTATTACAACTAAATATTCACAAGAGAAAGCTAAACACAAATGATTCTAACTATGGAAAACACTCACTCACTCTCACTCTCTCAATGGCTGCTTATGACAACAATTCAGTACCACTTTTTTACATGACCATATATTTCTTAATTCTCCATGGGGAAGTGGAACAGAATTCTTCCTCCGTAAGCCATGCGTGTCGTAAAAGGTAACTAAAATGCCGGGAGCAAGGGGCTAGAAACTCCTTCTCCTGTATACATTACTAAAGTTAAGAGGAGAAACTTTTGTTTTTCTTTTTGGGCCACCCTGCTTCGGTGGTATACGGCTGGTTTGTTGAAAGAAGAAGATATTTCTTAATATTCCTCAGCCCATGAATAACAAACCAGCTACAGAATAATGTTTTCAAAAGTATACTTAATAGATTTCTTAATCCTAAAATTATTTTCCTTTAGGTAAATGTTTCATGTGATATTAATCATACAATTAGAAGAATTATAATCTCAACCATGGTTGCTCAAGAGTCAACTCAAATTAAAAAGTAAAACCAGCTATAAAATTCACTCAATTGATTTACCAGACCTAAAATTATTATATTTAGTACATTTTTCATGTAAACATCAATATTAACTTTATTAGAACCATGTGTAAGGAAATGTTGTATAGGTATTAGCCTGTTATGGTTGGGGATCACAATGCTTCACATATCAATCATCATTTTGAAACTCCAGGCCAGAAAGTACATTAACGACTGTCCAGTCGTGATTCCTATTTTCACAAGTTTAGAACTACATTGCTGTACATCTTGCCTCCTCACATCATTACTGTACACAAGTATTAAAATCCAAACCAAATAGAAGAGTCATTCCTGTGTTATGAGTGAAATAAAATTGAAAAGGTGAATGAGGTAGTAGGTTGGTAGACATCAACCACCCAGGGAGGTACTACCGTCATACCAAATGAGTGTGAAACATAGGCCTGTAATTGTTTTGCATGATGGTAGGATTGCTGGTCTCTTTTTCTCTCTCATAAACATGCAAGGTTTCAGGTATGTCTTGCTACTTCTACTTACACTTAGGTCACACTACACATGCCCCGATGGCATGGTGGCTAGCGCTCTTGCTTCACGCACGGAGGGCCCGGGTTCAATTCCCGGCGGGGCCTAAACATTTCGAAGTGTTTCGTTACACACACACATACATACAACAGGCCTAGTGTCTAATCGACATGTGCCTAGGACAAAATGGTAACTAACATGCATGTACAAGCATATACAGTGGACCCTCGGTTTTCGTTCACCTCCAAACTCAAACAATTATGTAAGTGTATTTTCGAAAGTGCTTTAGTAAGTGTATTTTTGGGGGTCTGAAATGACTAATCTAATTTACATCTGTCCTTATGGGAACAAATTCGTTTGGTAACAGCACTCAAACAGCATTCTGGAAAGAATTTTCAACGAAAACCGAGGGTCCACTGTATATAATAACTCCTCTGGGGTTTTCTTCCATTTTTCTTCCTAGTTCTTGTTCTTGTTTATTTCTGCTTATCTCCATGGGGAAGTGAAACAGAATTCTTCCTCCATAAGCTATGCGTGTCGTAAGAAGCGACTAAATGCCGGGAGCAATGGGCTAGTAACCCCTTCTCCTGTATAAATTACTAAAAACAAGATAAGGAAAAACTTTATAAAATTGGGATGTTTGAATGTGCGTGGATGTAGTGCGGATGATAAGTAAGAGATGATTGCTAATGTTATGAATGAAAAGAAGTTGAATGTCTTAGCACTAAGTGAAACAAAGCTGAAGGGGGTAGGCGAGTTTCAGTGGGGAGAAATAAATGGGATTAAGTCAGGAGTATCTGAGAGAGTTAGAGCTAAGGAAGGGGTAGCAATAATGTTGAAGGATAAGTTATGGAGAGAGAAGAGGGAACATATATGTATAAATTCAAGGATTATGTGGATTAAAATAAAGGTCAGATGTAAAAAGTGGGTCATAATAAGTGTGTATGCACCTGGAGAAGAGAGTGTAGAAGAGAGAGAAATTTTTTTTGGGGAGATGTTAAGCAAGTGTATAGGAACTTTTGAGCCAAGTGAGAGAGTAATTGTGGTAGGGAACCTAAATGCTAAAGTAGGGGAAGTGTTTAGAGAGGGTGTGGTAGGTAAGTTTGAGGTACCAAGTATAAATGATAATGGGGAGCATTTGATTGAGCTTTGTATAGAAAGGGGTTTGGTTATAGGTAACTCATATTTTAAGAAAAAGAGGATAAATAAGTATACAAGATATGATGTAGGGCGAAATGACAGTAGTTTGTTGGACTACATACTGGTAGATAAAAGATTGTTGGGTAGACTTCAGGATGTACATGTTTATAGAGGGGCCACAGATATATCAGATCACTTTTTAGTTGTAGCTAAAGTGAGAGTAAAAGGTAGATGGGATACAAGGAGAGTGGAAACAGCAAGTGAGAGAGAAGTGAAGATTTATAAATTAAAGGAGGAGGCAGTTAGGTTAAGATATAAAAAACTGTTGGAGGACAGATGGGCTAGTGAGAGTATAGGCAATGGGGTAGAAGAGGTATGTGTTAGAGTGTTCAGCAGAAGTTTGTGGTTATAGGAAAGTGGGTGCGGGAGGGAAGAAGAGCGATTGGTGGAATGATGATGTAAAGAGAGTAGTAAGCGAGAAAAAGTTAGCATATGAGAGGTTTTTACAAAGTAGAAGTGATGCAAGGAGGGAGGAGTATATGGAGAGAAAAAGAGAGGTTAAGAGAGTGGTGAAGCAATGTAAAAAGAGGGTGGGTGAGATGTTATCAACAAATTTTGTTGAAAATAAGAAAAAGTTTTGGAGTGAGATTAATAAGTTGAGAAAGCCTAGGGAAAGAATGGATTTGTCAATTAAAAATAGGAGAGGAGAGTTATTAAATGAAGAGTTAGAGGTATTGGGAAGATGGAGGGAATATTTTGAGGAATTGTTAAATGTTGATGAAGATAGGGAAGCTGTGATTTCATGTATAGGGCAAGGAGGAATAACATCTTATAGGAGTGAGGAAGAACCAGTTGTGAGTGTGGGGGAAGTTTGTGAGGCAGTGAGTAGAATGAAAGGGGGTAAAGCAGCTGGGATTGATGGGATAAAGATAGAAATGTTAAAAGCAGGTGGGGATATAGTTTTGGAGTGGTTAGTGTTTTTATTTAATAAATGTATGGAAGAGGGTAAGGTACCTAGGGATTGGCAGAGAGCATGCATAGTTCCTTTGTATAAAGGCAAAGGGGACAAAAGAGAGTGTAAAAATTATAAGGGAATAAGTCTGTTGAGTATAACTGGTAAAGTATATAGTAGAGTTATTATTGAAAGAATTAAGAGTAAGACGGAGAGCAGGATAGCAGATGAACAAGGAGGCTTTAGGAAGGGTAAGGGGTGTGTAGACCAAGTGTTTGCAGTGAAACATATAGGTGAACAATATTTAGATACTGGTAAAGAGGTGTTTGTGGCATTTATGGATTTGGAAAAAACATATGATAGGGTGGATAGGGGGGCAATGTGGCAGTTGATGCAAATGTATGGAATAGGAGGTAGGTTATTGAAAGCGGTGAAAACAAACAAACAAACAAACAAACAAACAAATTTTATTTCATTGCAGGTTACATGGGTATTGGAAGTTACAATGTAAATTGAGTGCAAGGAGAGCCACTGACATGCCATGGCATTAGGGGCAGTGAGGCTCAGGTTAGAGTATGTAGGCGAGAGGGAGATTATTTCCCAGTAAAAGTAGGCCTTAAACAGGGATGTGTGATGTCACCATGGCTGTTCAATATACAGTGGACCCCCGGTGTTCGTACTGCTCCAAACTCGAACAATTATGTAAATGTATTTTTGTAAGTGCTTTTGTAAGTGTATTTTTGGGGGTCTAAATGGACTAAGCCAATTTACATTATTCCTTATGGGAACAAATTCATTTGGTAACGGCACTTGAACAGCATTCTGGAATGAATTAATTATGAACACCTGGGGTCCACTGTATTTATAGATGGAGTTGTAAGAGAAGTGAATGCTCGGGTGTTGGCAAGGGGTGTGGGGTTAAAAGATAAAGAATCTAACACAAAGTGGGAGTTGTCACAGTTGCTCTTTGCTGATGACACTGTGCTTTTGGGGGATTCTGAAGATAAGTTGCAGAGGTTGGTGGATGAGTTTGGTAGGGTATGTAAAAGAAAGAAATTAAAAGTGAATACGTATAGGAAAGAGTAAGGTGATGAGGATAACAACGGAGTGGATGTGTCAGCAGATGGGTCTATGAAGGATGAGGTGAATCATAGAATTAACGAGGGGAAAAAGGTGAGTGGTGCACTGAGGAGTTTGTGGAGACAGAGAACTTTATCCATGAAAGCGAAGAGGGTAATGTATGAGAGTATAGTTATACCAACACTCTTGTATGGGTGAGACATGGGTTGTGAATGTTGCAGCGAGGAGGGGGCTGGAGGCAGTGAAGATAAGATAAGAGATAAGATTTTCTTCGGATTTTTAACCCCGGAGGGTTAGCCACCCAGGATAACCCAAGAAAGTCAGTGCGTCATCGAGGACTGTCTGTCTTATTTCCATTGGGATCTTCAATCTTGTCCCCCAGGATGCGACCCACACTAGTCAACTACACCCAGGTACCTATTTGCTGCTAGGTGAACATGACAACAGTTGTAAGGAAACACGTCAAAATGTTTCCACCCCGCCGGGAATCGAACCCGGGCCCTCCGTGTGTGAAGCGAGAGCTTTAGCCACCAGGTCAATGTGTGGTGTGACTATAATGCAGAGAATCTGTAGTTTGGAGATTAGGAGGAGGTGTGGGATTACCAAAATTATTATCCAGAGGGCTGAGGAGGGGTTATTGAGATGGTTTGGACATGTAGAGAGGGTGGAACAAAATAGAATGACTTCGAGTGTATAAATCTGTAGTGGAGGGAAGGCGGGGTAGGGGTCGGCCTAGAAAAGGTTGGAGGGAGGGGGTAAAGGAGGTTTTGTGTGCAAAGGGCTTGGACTTCCAGCAAGCTTGCATGAGCATGTTAGATAGGAGCGAATGGAGACAAATGGTTTTTAAGACTTGACGTGCTGTTGGAGTGTAAGCAAGGTAACATTTATGAAGAATTTCAGGAAAACTGGCAGGCCGGACTTGATTCCTGGAGATGGGAAGTACAGTGCCGGCATTCTGAAGGAGGGGTATTAATGTTGCAGTTTTGTAGCTGTAGTGTAAGCACGCCTCTGGCAAGACAGTGATGGAGTGAGTGATGATGAAAGTTTTTCTTTGTCGGGCCACCCTGCCTTGGTGGGAAACGGCCTATGTGTTAATAAAAATAAAAATATTTTTTTTATATAAAAAAATGAGGAAAAAAAAATCAGGCAATTCTTTAAGGGTACCCCTTCAGGAATATCTAATTACTGGGCAACAGAAACATAGCAGTGCCAATAAATGATTTAGTATGAATGTTACACACACAACCCGCACATATAAAAGGAGAGGAGCTTATATGTGCGGGTTGTGTGTGTATTGTTCCAGTCACGGTATTGTGCCTTTTTTGTTATTTAGTATGAATGTTACCTGGGATCTGGATAATTAAGTTGCACTAGATGTGTATTAGACATAAACAGTTGATAAACATAAATGTATATCAAGCAGTTGGCAGACAAGGAACCCTTTGTATATTCTGGTACAAGATCCATGCTTTTAGGTACAGTGGTACCCCAACTTACGATATTTTTTCATTCCAGAATGCTGTTCAAGTGCCATTACCTAACGAATTTATCTCCATAAGAAATGATGTAAAATAGACTAGTCCTTTTAGACCCCCAAAATTACACTTACAAAAGCATTTAAAAAAATAAACTTACATAAAAGGGTGAGTTTGGGGACCATCGTAAGTCGGGGTACCACTGTATTTTGTTTGCATGTAGTTTCTATTCAGGGTAAGTTGAACATGTGAGATAAAGAGATATTTGTATCTTGGGTTGAATCATTCTATTGTAGCTATATAAACAGCATGTACAAAAGAAAGTGTGGATGTTTTGTAAGTCAAGTAAATTTTGACTTCAAAAGTGGGGGTATGTGGCCTGGAATTTGATTGGGCAAATATTTTAAAAACATTTTTATTGACTTACAAGGGATTTTACGTGATTCGCTTCTGTAGATCACCATGCACATATACCATAAATGAGGTAAGGACATCAGAGAAAAGTACAGAGTAAGTAATGTTTGAGATACGTAGTAACTCACTTTTTTATTTTTTTAATGAATGCCCACTCTGCCCACTTAGCTGTGCTGGATGTGAATGTTGAATTTAAACAAACCACAAAACAGGTGGGGTTTGAACCTCTGGCAAGAGAGTCCTCACTTGCCATGAGTTCAAACCCCACCCATTCCATACTATGTTTGTAATTGTGTTATTACATTTTTGTAAGTGCTGTCAAGGTAGTATATACCTAAGAATTTTCTCTCGTCTTTCAGTTTCTGATCTTTAATAAATTAGATTTTTCTTATATGTTTACAGTAGTAGCGCTCTCTAACTTTTTGCTATTATGCTGTTATCCGTTTGTATTTTCCTGAACTTGACTGTTTGTTTCTCTTTCTTATTTGTGCTACTTTGAAGATCTTTTTCCCATTCTTCATAGACAAGAAGTAAGATTTTTAAGAAATTAAATCTGTTTTCTTGGGAATGTCTAAGAAAATCAATTACCTTTGTCCATACTCTTTTAGCTTCCATGCAAATCCATTTGCAATGATTATCTTGAGCTGCATATCTTCTCCCATCAACATGGAATCTTTCTCTGCATATTCCACAAGGTTTGTTCTTGCAATTTACAGCCATATTTGCCTCTGTAATGAAATATTATAGTTAACGTCACAGCATTTTAGTTCAATGCTTAATTCTCATAATGGTGGTTTGTAGCAAAATGAAAGCCAATCTTTGCTTATAGCACCTACCTTTGTTTAATACTATTATTGCATACTAGCTGCACTCGTGGTTGTGACATGGAAACCTCCATGTTAGACATTGTGGTTTCTAAGATATCTTTTTCTACAATAAGGCTGTTTCAGCAAAACTATTTAGGGGACATTGTTGCAGCTTATTTTGGTGCTTTAGCTATGAATCTCTTCATTCAGCAGTGCCTCTAGTAAATCTATGGTGAACACTCCTATCGAATCACCCAGTGTGTCTACCTGGAGTTTACCTGGAGAGGGTTCCGGGGGTCAACGCCCCTGCGGCCCGGTCTGTGACCAGGCCTCATGGTGGATCAGGGCCTGATCAACCAGGCTGTTACTGTTGGCCACACGCAAACCGACATATGAACCACAGCCCAGCTGGTCAGGTACTGACTTTAGGTGCCTGTCCAGTGCATGTTTGAAGACATTTATTATTTATTTATTTAACTGGTTCTTGGGATTCAATTGAAAAGAACATTATGGCTGGCAAGTCAATTTAGGAGGCTGCACATATGCTCAGTGCATTTAGTCTGACTGCCAGCAAGATTTGCATCCATTATTTTTATTAAAGGAAAGGTTCAGGCATAACATAGACTTTATAAGTGTTTGTCATATTTCTCTGTTTTGGAGCTAATGATGGCTGGGGAGCATCAGAAAAATGTAATATGAGCTTCAGGAGAAATAAGACACTTAGTAACTAGGAAGAAGACATCATGTGCATCAACATCTCAATTCAATCTTCCATTTTCTCCTAATCAGTTTTTTCTTCCCCTACAATAGTCAATGGTGAAATATTTATACTTCATTCCCAGGTGCAAGGTCAGCAATAATTTATGTACTAAACTATCCCAAATTAACAAGGATATGTTATATAGTTTAATTCTGTACTTGACCTTACTTTTCGTAATGAAACCTAACCTAACCCAAATATAGAAGGGCCCCACTTAAACGGCAGGTGAGGTTCCGGGCTACTGCTGTAAAGTGAAACATAACCCTTTTTTCACTTTCAAATGCATATAAAAGCCTGATAACATATATATTAACCCTTTCGAGGTCGGTGCCGTACTAGTACGTTTTACGAGCAGGGGTTGGTGCCATACTAGTACGCGTAAATTCTAGCAGCTTCAAATTAAGCAGGAAACGGCTGGTAGGCCTACATATGAAAGAATGGGTGTATGTGGTCAGTGTGCGCAGTATAAAAAATCCTGCACCACACACTGCATAAAGAGAAAAAAAAACCTCCGACCATTTTTTTCTTTAAAACAGCGACTTTGCAGTCTATTTTCGTATGGTATTTATTGATGTATTCTCGTTTTCTTGGTCTCATGTGATAGAATGGAAGATATATTACAGAAATAGAGATGATTTTGATTGGTTTGACAATGACAAGTACAGTGGTACCTCGGTTAACAATATTTTTTCGTTCCAGAATGCTGTTCAAGTGCCATTACCAAACGAATTTATCCCCATAAGGAATAATGTAAAATAGACTAGTCCTTTTAGACCCCCAAAAATACACTTACAAAAGCATTTAAAAAAACAAACTTACATAAAAGGGCGAGTTTGGGGACCATCGTTAACCGAGGTACCACTGTACCTTGAAATTCAGCTCAAAGTAGCGTAAAATGTTCGATTTTCGCTGATGTTCAAGAGTAAACAAATCACACCATGCGTCCAATACACATCAACTGGCGAGTCTAATATTCTTGCACAAGTGCGCTGATATTATTTATACCATTTTTACAATGATGCAGTTGTATACATAACAGTAAATCTTCTATTTTTTGTGAGAATAAAAATACAAAATGGAAAGCAAAAGTAATGTAAGAGGGGCCTGGAGACGTGACTAATGAACAGAGAAGATGTTATTTTAGTGCCAGGAATGTCTGCCTTGTTTATTCTGGACCCTATTTTGAAATTGGCATCGTTTGAAATTTGTGTGAAATTGGCCAAATTGTCCTTTTCTGACCACTATTTTGGGTAGTTGAAATTGGTAAATAGGCAGTTTCTTGTACTCAATCGATAGAAGAAATGAAGTTCTAGCGAAATAGCTATGACTTTAGTGGACTGGAGCATTGAAATTGGCCAAAAATAGGGCTCAAAGTGGGTGAAATCGCCGATGCGTAAACATCTTCGAGACCGATTACTTCGCGAGAGCATAATTCCATAAGTTTTCATTCAAATTTCAAACTTTTGGTGTCGTTATGATTGGAAAAAGATTCTCTATCATTTCATAAGAATTTTTTTTTTCCAAAAAAATTTCGACCCTGAGAACGTGTTTCAGAGAAGGCCTGTCGACCCCCAAAGGGTTAATTGAGCAATAGAACCAGGCCTAAAATATTCTCACAGCCTTGGAAAACACTCACTATTCCAGGGCTTTTTGTACAAAACCCACAGGAATGATGAATAACACTCTGACAATAGTCCAACTGGTAGCACAGAGCGATTGGAGACAATACTTTAAGGAACTGACTGTGCTGAAGAAGCGACTGGCTTATTTGTATGTCTTGCTGGCTTGGGCCTGGCTTAAGCCCTCTAGACTGGTGGAGTGGTATACTTATACTTGCACACAGCAGTGAGGAACTGGATGAATGGCAGGAGAAAGACTGGATGACTGTAGGCTGGCTTAGGCTCTCTCCCATAGGCTGGCTTACTTGTTGGTTTAATTGCAAAACCCAGATCAACTCTTCGAAGGTTTACTTGCAATTAAAAGCCAGAAGACTGGAGAAACTGGTTCACAAGAGTCTTAGATGGCTGACGTCACCGGGTGAGGGTAGGTGAGGTGATGGCGGTTGGTAGATGGTGGAGGCACTCACACACTAACCGGCTCTATCTTTCTCTAAAGTCTTCGTAATTACCCAAAATCCACGCCCACAAGCTGCCACCATTTGTGTTGTGGGTTCTTTACATAGATTGGGTAAGATAATAAAGACGAGCTTGGTATGGTAGCGTATATTGGAGTCGATAAATATATGAGGAGCCTCAGCCGTAGGCCTATGTCCGTCTCCACTGCCTATCAGGATGGTACTCATATTCCTTACCTTAAAATATTTTCATCCATAGCTTATAGAGAGTAGTGAATATATTTATTGTAGGAAATCTGAATAAATGAAGAATGGGTATAATTAAAAACCACTGCATTAGTGAAATGCCGTAAAGTGGGGCCTTCCTATAAATCTAAATTAACCCAATCTAAGCATTAGGAAGTGTTAAAAGACTGTGCAGTGGAGGTGAGAAAGAGTGTGTGAGTTAGTGCTCTGCCTGTTGCTCCTAAAATGGGCATATTTTAAGTTAAATACACATGGTTTCCTACACACAGAACAGTTTCTGGCTGCAAGAATTACCCTATGTTATAGAAATAATTGTAATGAATGTTCATCATTACAAAATGTTCTAATTGCACCCTCTCCTCACTTAGCGACGTACTCGTTTACTGATGACTTGGACTTGCAATGGGCTCTCTGACCAGTATGCATACCTAAATACAGTGGTCCCTCGGTTTTCGCCGAAAATTTGTTCCAGAATGTTGCTCAAGTGCCATTACGAACAATTTACTTCCTTAAGAAATAATGTCACGTAGGTTAGTCTATTTCAGACCCCAAAAATACACTTGCAACAGCACTTACGAAAATACACTTACATAAATGTTCGAGTTTGGAGATGCACGAAAACCAAGGGACCACTGTAATGTATATTAGAGCTGATTTCCTCTGTTCTGTTTATTACAATATATAGTACACTACTGTATAAGCATTTAAAAATATACTAAATATGTATAAATGGTGTAAAGGTGGCATTAAAATAATATCAAAGATGGTTGACACAAAACCACTCTCATTAGAGTATGCTCCTTACTTAGCGACGAATTTGTTTACCAACATGGTCTTAGGAACGGAACTCCATCGTTAAGTGAGGAGAGGCTGTATGTCATTAAAACTACATTCGCAAGGATCACACTGGGAAGATGTCATTCATTTGTACTGTGATTGGCCTGGTGCATTGATTGACCAGTGTGAGGTTCATTAACTGACCAGTGCAAGGTGCACTGACTGACCAGTGTGAGGTGCATTGACTGACCAGTGTGATGTGCAGTGACTGACCAATACAAGGTCCACTGACTGACCAGTGTGAAGTGTATTGACTGGCCAGTGCAAGGTGCACTGACTGACCAGTGAAAGGTGCACTGACTGACCAGTGCATGGTGCACTGACTGACCAGTGCATGGTGCACTGACTGACCAGTTCAAGATGCACTGACTGACCAGTTCAAGATGCACTGACTGACCAGTTCAAGATGCACTGACTGACCAGTGCAAGGAGCACTGACTGACCAGTACAAGGTGCACTGACTGACCAGTACAAGGTGCACTGACTGACCAGTGCAAGGTGCTTTGACTGACCAGTGTGAGGTGCATATACTTTTTTTAGTAGAAACTACTGGCAGAGATCTGAACCAGGAATTGAGTAAATATTGATACAGTTGAGAATATCCTAGGTGACTATTTAATACTAGATAACAGGGGCAGTAGATGTCCATCCTGCGTTGTATAGGGTTTGACCCTGGGCTTTTTTGGTTGTGAGCCAGACAAGTAGTCATCACTCTAGGAGGTATTGAGAGGTATTGTTAAAGTATTTACTGAGAAGCACTAAATACATAGGGGTCGTACAATGCTTGTGAAATGGGAGGCAATCAGGAAGAACTGAGGGTAACTCTAATTCCTTGGAATAAGATTCCTTCACTAGTATCTAGATACCCTCTTGAAGGGACCAAGCTAATAATAATTACTGAGTGTACTGATCAAGATGAAAATTATGAATTGCTAATTGATAATTATTGCTAATTGGCACATTTAGTAATAAACTACACTTTAAAGTGTCCAATGTTAAATGAGTTTTACATTGGGAAAAGCTGGTACAGTGGTACCTCGACTTACGATATTTTTCATTCCAGAATGCTGTTCAAGTGCCATTACCAAACGAATTTATCTCCATAAGAAATGTTGTAAAATAGACTAGTCCTTTTAGACCCCCAAACTTACACTTACAAAAGCATTTAAAAAAATAAACTTACATAAAAGGGTGAGTTTGGGGACCATCGTAAGTCGAGGTACCACTGTATTTTCTTTGTCCAAATTGCTATAAAAGGTATTTTTTTAACAGAGACTAAATACAGTTATCCCTCTATATAGTGAACTTTTGCAATAAATGGCAAAATCTGCTAGGTAAATTGTATTGTACCATATTAGGCATATAGTTATATAGATTTTTTTTTAACATTATTCTGAATTAAATAACAATTGAATAATACAGTGGACCCCCGAGTTTCGTAAAAACTTCACTCCTGAAGTCTGCTCAAGTGCCATTACCGAACGAATTTTCTCCCTTAAGGAAAAATTTCACGTAGGTTAGTCTATTTCAGACCCCCAAAAATACTTTTCCACAAGCACTTACAATATTATACTTACATAAATGTACGATTTCCGGGGTTTACGAAACTCGGGGGTCCACTGTATTCCCTTAGCCCAAATATACAGAGGACCCTCGGTTTTGTTCACCTCAAACTTGAACAATTATGTAAGTGTATTTTGTAAGTGCTTTTGTAAGTGTATTTTGGGGGTCTGAAATGACTAATCTAATTTACATTTGTCCTTATGGGAACAAATTCGTTCGTAACGGCACTCAAACAGCATTCTGGAAAGAATTTTCAATGAAAACTGAGGGTCCACTGTATTCTAACCTAATTGAAATAACTGAGAATGAAACCAAAACTAACACAACTTAACCTAACCTAACTCCAACTAAATTAACTCAGCCTAACCTAATAAAGCCAATCTTAAAACAGCCTAAAATAACCCAACCACTCACAATTAGTAACTGAGAGTGGCTACTCACAATTACTGAAAAGGAAGGAAGACAGGTGCTATGACTTTTAAGTAGTGAATGAGAGTGCAGTGGTCAGGTTGAGTGGGTGAATAAGTATTGACTAAGTTTCTGCAAATACAGTGGTACCTTGACTTACGAGTGCCCCAACTTATGAGTTTTCTGAGTTACGAGCTGTAGCTCGATCAATTTTGCTTTGAGTTGCAAGCCAAAATCCAAGTTACGGCGAGTTTTAGATACGCTGCCACTAATTGGGGTGTATCTGAAGTCAAATCCAACTCTGTACCCAGAGGAATGTCAGGTACTTCGTCCCATCCCACATGCTCTTCCAAGACATAACTGGAAGGACAATACTCCCACACTAATCCTAGATTGTAGTGAGGCACCTCGTCCCTTGTTTGGTTCTCATATAAATCCGGGGAAGAGGTATGTGTACCTCCATTTCAACACTCAGATTTTTTCCAGAGCATTAATTAAGGTGGGTGGAGTACTGATAGTGGTGGGTGGAGTAGTGATGGTGGTGGGTGGAGTAGTGATGGTGGTGGGTGGAGTAGTGATGATGGTGGGTGGAGTACTGATAGTTGTGGGTGGAGTAGTGATGGTGGTGGGTGGAGTAGTGATGGTGGTGGGTGGAGTAGTGATGATGGTGGGTGGAGTACTGATAGTGGTGGGTGGAGTAGTGATGGTGGTGTGTGGAGTACTGAGTGGTGGGTGGAGTACTGAGTGGTGGGTGGAGTAGTGATGGTGGTGGGTGGAGTACTGATAGTGGTGGGTGGAGTAGTGATGGTGGTGGGTGGAGTACTGATAGTGGTGGGTGGAGTAGTGATGGTGGTGGGTGGAGTAGTGATGGTGGTGGGTGGAGTAGTGATGGTAGTGGATGGAGTAGTGATAATGTTGGGTGGAGTAGATATGGTGGTGGGTGTAGTAGTGAGTGTGGTGGGTGTAGTAGAGATGGTGGTGGGTGGAGTAGTGAGGGTGGTGGGTGGAGTATACAATATTTCTTATTTATAAATACATTTTTCTTATTTAAAAACCCGTAACAAAAAAATTTGGGTGGTTTTTTTGGGGCTGGAACAGATTAATGGTATTTCAATTAATTTTACCGAGGAAAATTTATTTGATATACGAGCAAATTGAGTTACGAGCTAGGTCAAGGAACGAATTAAACTCGAAAGTCAAGGTACCACTGTAACTGAGTTTTTGGATAAATCACTATGTATTAGAAATGCCTGTAGCAAATGCTCATTCATCTTGTCCCCTGAAGTCACTAATTATGTCATGACTAAATTCACATGATTCACACTAAGAAACCATGATACTAGTGAAGATACATATGCCTTATTTTGAAATGGATCATAGTCTATGTAGGTAGGCTATGTTTGGTGCAGTTGTCATGTGACTCACTGTAGGAGTGTCAGGTTACTGAATACTTATAAATGATTGGCCCTTTCCAGGTTCCTCATATGACTGATTACTTAATGTTGACTGGCTGTTCCAAGGTAAACTGTTGGTTACATAAATCATTTATTTTTGGTAACATCTCCCAAAATAACAATCTGTACATGTGTTTTAAAAAGTTTGTACATAACTGAAAATATAAACCAACGGCTAAGCTTTTACTGAGAAGCAACTTTAAAAAAATGAATAATCAAACAACTTAAACAATTAAAAATTATGAATACAGAACTATAATAATGATTTTTTATTAGAAAATCAAATGCTACATCTGTCATAATACCATATTCATATGGAAGCACTAACCTAACCTAACCTAACCTAACCAGTGGTACCTCTACTTACGAGCAGCTCCCAACTCGAACAATTATGTAAGTGTATTTTTGTAGGTGCTTTTGTAAGTGTATTTTTGGGGGTCTGAAATGGATTAACCTAATTTTCATTATTTCTTATGGGAAAAAATTCCTTCGGTATCGTCACTTGAATAGCCGACTGGAACGAATTTTGCTCGTAAGTAGAGGTACCACTGTACATGTATAGAGTTTAAGGGTTCCATTGAGCTCTGCAAAAATTTATAATAGGATTTGTGCAATCTACCTGGAGTCTACCTGGAGAGAATTCCAGGGGTCAACGCCCCCGCGGCCCGGTCTGTGACCAGGCCTCTTGTTGGACCAGAGCCTGATCAACCAGGCTGTTACTGCTGGCCGCACGCAGTCCAACGTACGAACCACAGCCCGGCTGATCAGGTACCGACTTGAGGTGCCTGTCCAGTGCCTGCTTGAAGACAGCCAGGGGCTTGTTGGTAATCCCCCTGATGTATGCTGGGAGGCAGTTGAACAATCTTGGGCCCCTCACATATGGACATATTTATTTTGTGCAAATTGGAAAATAATGATTTTGGATGGCAAATATTAAAAAACCTATTTAACTATTGGAAATGACCTGACCTAACCTAACCCAACCCAACCTGATGAAATTATGTAACCAAGACAGGTCTCGCAGCAATGGACACAAGTTGCACAAAATTAGAAAGGATATCCTTTCTGGCTTGACAAAAGAATTGTAAATGAGTGGTACAAACTCCCAGGTGGCATCACTGGCACAAGAACTTTGGGTAGATTAAAATATAGATTGAATGGGTATATGATAAATACTGTACATGAGTGGGTGTGGGTGGGTGTGAGTTGGACCTGACTAGCTTGTGCTACTAGGTCTGATGCCGTGCTCCTCCCTTAAGTGAATGTGACTGACCTGACTAGGTCAGGGCATTGGCTTAAGTCGGTGGGAGAATTGGACCTGCCTTGCATGGACCAGTAGGCCTGCTGCTGTGTTCCTTCTTTCTTATGTTCTTATGATTAGATATGGTTGGGTGTGAGGAGTTGCCTAGCATGACCAATAGGCCTACTGCAGTGTTCCTTCATTCTAATACTACTATACTTAACATAACCCTATGAATACTCCAGACACATTGCTCATGTGTTGGCATTATTAGTATTGTTTACATTGCTGGGACAGTGAAGCATGCCTACTTACTGGCAGGATGTATAAATTTACCTGATACATTCAATCTATCATATAAATTTTTTTGCTTATCTCTCCCCTTCCCCTAAAAAAAAAAAAGCACTAGAAATAACTATTTTTTTCTGTTATAAATAAATACAGTGGACCCCCGGTTTTCGTGATGCTCCAAACTCGAACAATTATGTAAGTGTATTTTTGTAAGTGTGTTTGTAAGTGTATTTTTGGGGGTCTAAAAGGATCAATCTAATTTACATTATTCCTTATGGGAACAAATTCATTTGGTAACGGCACTTGAACAGCATTCTGGAACGAAAAAATCACGAAAACCAGGGGTTTACTGTAATAAATAAATATTTTTTCTTTGTAAAGGTTACAAAGTGTGATTTACATTTTACAAAGTGTTGTGGTCAGAAAAGTGGCAGATGCAGTTCAATGTAGATAAATGCAAGGTACTGAAGCTTGGGAGTGTCCATAACCCAAGCACTTATAAGTTAAATAACGTAGAACTTAGCCATACAGATTGCGAGAAGGACTTGGGGGTGATGGTAAGCAGCAACCTTAAACCAAGACAGCAATGCTTAAGCGTACGTAATAAGGCAAATAGATTACTGGGATTTATATCAAGAAGTGTAAACAACAGAAGTCCAGAGGTTATATTACAGCTTTATACATCATTAGTAAGGCCTCACCTAGATTACGCAGCTCAGTTCTGGTCTCCATATTACAGAATGGACATAAATTCATTAGAAAACATTCAGCGTAGAATGACTAAATTAATACATAGCATTAGAAATCTTCCTTACGAAGAAAGATTGAAGACCCTTAAATTACATTCACTTGTAAGACGTAGAATGAGGGGAGACATGATCGAGGTATACAAGTGGAAAATGGGTATTAACAAAGGGGATATAAATAAGGTCTTGAGGATATCTCTCCAAGAGAGAACCCACAATAATGGATTCAAGTTAGATAAGTTTAGATTTAGAAAGGATATAGGAAAGTATTGGTTTGGAAATAGGGTAGTTGATGAGTGGAACAGTCTGCCTAGTAGGGTTATTGAAGCTAGGACCTTGGGTAGTTTCAAATTTAGGTTGGATAAATTCATGAGTGAGAGGGATTGGATTTGAGTGGGACTTGCACATGAGTAAATAGAATTATCAAAGCTTGTTTCTTGGGTAGCATTGAAAATTGGGTTGAGCAAATATTCTGTTAGTGGGACGGATTGTGAAGGACCTGCCTAGTATGGGCCAACAGGCCTGCTGCAGTGTTCCTCCTTTCTTATGTTCTTATGTTACGTATAAAGAAAGCAACTAACATGCCGGGGCATTTCGGGCTATGGATAGATTACACTGGTCTGCATGATTTTTTTTATTGATTCTATGGTATCTTTTTCGGTATATACGTATATGGAAAATAGTGATTCATTGCGTTTTTTATTCATCTCTATCACATCGGGATGTCAAGTTATATGGAAACGTTACTTTTCTCTTTTCGTATAACATAAGTAAATGAGAAAGTGGTATAGTATTACCAATTAAAATGCTTACCTTATATTGACTTAAAAGTTAAATCAAATATATTTTTCTTTATTTTCAGATTATTAATAGTATGTCTAGAGGCTGCATAAATTCACTAGACATATTTTGCTATGTCTGCGGGCAATTCACCCCTTCAGATTCCCGGAGCAACATTACTCCTTTATTGAAGAGCTGCTACTTTGCTTATTTTGGCTGCAAACTTATAGACCAAGACAAACCATTTGCACCACACAAAGCTTGCAAGAGTTGCATCAGTAAGCTCCAAATGTGGTCAGTTGGAAAACTTAAATGTATGCCCTTTGGTGTACCAATGGTATGGCGGGAGCAGATGAACCACCATGATGACTGCTACTTTTGTATGACTAAAGTAGCTGGATTCAACAAGAAGACTAAAGATCAAATTCAAATTCAAATTCAAATTCTTTATTTCATGTAATACAAGGTGGGGGGTACTTATAGTTATACATTAAAGTTGATATTACAAGATGGCCAATAATATGCCTAGGTATGCCTAGGCTTTTCAGGCAGTCTTATGATAGGTCTTACTCAATAGCTATACAATGGATATACAGATTGTAAGGTTAGGTTTACAAAATTTAGGTACTGGAATTTAAACATTGAGAATTTAACAATTAGTATAAAAAGTTAGCAATTAGTTTATATATTAATGATAAAGGTGATATATTGGCATAATATAGTTTCTATATTGGAGTATCTTAGGCAAACTTATGACTAGCTTAAGTATTATGGAGCAATAGTTGTATTAGAATTTTGGTTAGAACTGTGCAAATTAAGGGGAATCACAGATATCAATAAGTGTATTTTGCTGTGGTTAGTAATGTGCAAATTAAGGAGAATCACAGATATCAATAAGTGTATTTTGCTGTGGATATGTGCAAGATAAAGTAGTTTTCGTATGGTTAACTACCGGTTGGGTGCGTAAGTGAGATAAGATGTTTTTAACGGTGCTTTTGAAAATGGAGGTTGTGTCTGCAGTTCTAGAGTTTTCAGGCAGGGAGTTCCAGATTTTAGGCCCTTTTATGCGCATTGAATTTTTGTATAGATTTAGTCGGACACGGGAATGTCAAAGAGATGTTTATGTCTGGTATTATGTCTATGGGTCCTGTCACAACTGTCAAGAAAGTGTTTTAGCTCAGGGTTAAAGTTGGAATTAATGGTTCTATAAATGTAGATAGCAGAGTAGTAAGTATGGATGTTCTGGACAGTGAGTAGGTTTAGGTCTTTGAAGAGTGGGGGTGTGCTGCCTAGCGTTGGATTGTGTGATAATTCTTACTGCGGCTTTTTGTTGGGTTATTATTGGCTTTAGGTGGGTAATTGCTGTTGATCCCCATGCACAAATGGCATATGTGAGGTAGGGATAGATGAGTGAGTAGTATAGTGTGAGTAGGGCTGATTGTGGTACATAATACCGTATCTTAGAGAGGATCCCCACAGTTTTGGACACTTTTTTTGTTATGTGTTGGATATGGGTGCTGAATTTCAGGCTGCTGTCAAGGTGAAGGCCCAGGAACTTGCCCTCGTTATGTCTAGCAATAGGTGTAGAGTTGATCTTAATGTTTAATTGTGGATCATCTGTTCTGTTGCCAAACATAATATAGAAGGTCTTATCAGTGTTGAGTGTAAGTTTATTGGCAGTCATCCATGTTGATATTTTTTTTAATTCGTCGTTAACAATGGTATTAAGCGTGGCAAGGTTTGTGTGGGAGATGACATAAGTGTTGTGATACATTGGGAAGATCATTGATGTATAAGAGGAAGAGCAGGGGACCAAGGACACTTCCCTGCGGTACGCCGGTGTCTAGTGGTAGTGTCGTGGAGGATGTGTCTTTAATAGTGACATACTGGTACCTATTAGTGAGGTAGGATTTGAGGTATGCTAGTGCATGACCTCTTATTCCATAGTGGTCAAGTTTGTGGAGTAAGATGCCGTGGTTTACTGTGTCAAAAGCTTTCCTTAAGTCAATAAAAAGTCCTAGTGGATATTCCTTATTTTCAAGTGCTGTGTAAAGCAGGTCTATCATTTTTACTATTGCATCGTTAGTGCTTTTATTTTCCTGAAGCCAAATTGGCAGGGGTTGAGTATGCTTTGTGTAGTTATAACAGTATAATCTCTTGTGCACAAGTTTCTCGAATATTTTGGATAGCAATGGTAGATTTGATATAGGCCTATAGTTATTTACGTCTGTAGGGTCACCACCTTTGTGTATTGGTGTAACCCTTGCTGTTTTGAGTAGTGTTGGGAAGGTGCTAGATTCTAATGATTTGTTAAAAAGTAAAGAAATAGGATATGAAAGGACATGAGCAGCTCGTTTGTATATTAAGGGTGGAACTTGAGACAGATGTCCTGATTTTTTTTTAAGTGACTTGATTATCATGGAGACTTCAGTGGGTTCTGTAGGTGCAAGATATAAGGAGGATGGGAAATTCCCATCTAGGTAGTCACTTGTCGGGCATTGGTATCTGGAATTTTACTGGCAAGATTTGATCCTATAGTTGAGAAGAAGTCATTTATCTTGTTTACTGTATCAATAGGCTGTAGTGGTGTTTCGTTTGGTTTAGTTAGGACAATATCCCTATTTTTTTCAGTTTGTGGGTGCCCATAATCTGTGAGAGTGTTTTCAGGTCTTTTTTATATCTCCTCTTGTTTCAGTGAATCTGCTGGAGTAGTACAATTGTTTGGCTTTTTTATTAGTTTGGTGAGAACTGATGAATAGTGTTTAACAAACTCCTTATGTATGAATCCCGTCTATATTGCTTCTCATATTGATGTTTCTTGTTAATGGATTTTAGTAAGTTGTTAGTTAGCCATGGGCAGCCTAACCGTTTATTCGTAATCTGTTTCATTTTTATAGGACAATGTTTGTTGTATAGTCTATGTAATTTATTAAGAAAGGTGTCTGTCCACTCATCGATACCCTTGGCATTTGGGAATTCTATAGCCCAGTCAACTGTGTCTAGCTCTGTTGTGAAGTTATTTATTGAAGCTTGGTCATGGAGTCGGAATGAAACTTTGGTGTATTCTAGGGGCGGTTTACTAATGTTTGTTAAGAGGAAGGTGGGGTAGTGGTCTGTGGTGCTGTCTGTTATTATCCCGATTTAAGGGGGCTAGGATATTGGTCCATATATGGTCGATTATGGTTGCACTCGTATCAGTAAGCCTAGTTGGTTTGGTTATTGTTGGTATGAGAAGTGTGTTGTTCATATTGTTGATGAAATCGGTTACTGGCTGGTCATCTGGTAGGCCAAGGTTGATGTTGAAGTCTCCAGCTAAGATAAGGTGGTGTTTGTTCAATTGGTTGTTTGTTATTTGCGTTTTTAGTTGATCGCTAAAACTTGGGATGTTTGTATGAGGCTTCCGGTAAATGGCCCCGATGGTTATGGGAGTCTTAAGGTTTTGTGCAATAAATTTAGCAAAAATATATTCTCCATATATTCCCAAATATTCCTTCAGTAATAAGGCTGTTCCACACTCTGAAGATATTCCTGTACCTGTGCCACCTGAGACATGGCAAATTTCATCAGAGTTTGATACCAGTGATTCTAAGGATATGGAAGTAGACTATGAACCACCAACAAATGACGATCCCAAACCTTTCAACCAAGTTGAGCTCAATGACTTGGTGAGAGATCTTAACCTTCCGAAAGAAAGTGCACAGTTACTTGGCTCTAGACTGAAGGAACACAGGCTTCTAGCTCCTGGAACAACATTCGGTTGGTACCAGTAGCGGTCCTCCTTCGATTCAATATGTAGGCTAACCATTAGGAGCATATTTTTCTAATAAAATCATTTGATTTGATTCATGTTGATTTGGAATTCATATGTTCTTAAAACTAACAGAATGTGCTTTTTCATGATTACTTGCCTTATTTTAATAAAGTAACAATTTATTAAAAATTCCCATTTTTTATCATTAATTTGTATTTTATTCAAAATCCTTACGTGATAGAGAAAAATGGTTTAGATATTTACAATCAGCAGCCCAAGAATATGTAAGATCAAAACCATGAATAAAAATAAAAATTAAAAACATTCCAAATGCAGACCAGTTTTATTTGTTATAGAAATGAAACTAAAAAAATAATTCGCTGGAGCTTCTAGACCCAATATTAGCCATTACAATTGTTCTATATACTTACAACTACACTTGAAACAGAGTACTGTATGTACTAAGATTTCTGTATCATGTCAAGTTCTGCCTGTGTCTGGATGATCTTCCTCTGTAGCCTCTCCCGACGTCTCTTGAGCCACTCAATCCTCCAGCTCTTGAATTTGTAGCCACAGAAGACACCAAGACAGAATGTAGCTCCTAGAGCCACCAGCAGTGTGGTTGTGGTTATTGTTAACTCTTTCTTCATGATATTTAGGAATACTTAAAATGGCAACGTGTTGATGGTCTACCATCACCTGCTGACACGGCCGCCCTAAGAATGAAGTAACTTCTCCAAGTATTGTACCAAGATATTATACCGTTGTAATACTGTGCTTCATAAGTGTTATTTACAACAATAATTATACTCTTGAATAGTTACATGTAATATTGTAAAATCTTTTAAATAAA
>WNWK01028895.1:0-24914 GCA_009830355.1 Cherax destructor | reverse complement strand
AAATTGTCTTTTGTTGGGCCCCGGGTTTATGTTGACGTACAGGGCAATGAAAAGGCAGACACTGCTCGCGGTCAGCAGTACATGCCCTTTCCCAGTTTCATATAGGGTTTTCCCTTTCACGGACTATTTTGCGGTCATTGTCCCACCTTCGCACCCGTTGGCAACAACGCTGGTCTGACCTGATGAATAACAAACTTCATTCTATTAAACCGGTTATAGGTTTCTGGCCTTCTTCTTGTCACCAATGTCGAGGTTGGGAGACTACACTCTCCCGTCTTCGCATCGGCCACACTCGTCTTACTCACGGGTATCTCATGGAGAGGCTCCCTGCCCCTCTCTGTGAGCATTGTCAGGTTCCAGTGTCTGTTCGACATATCCTGCTGGACTGCCCACTCTATCAACGAGCACGCAGAATTTACCTCCAACGACGTCTTCGCTCTGCGGCCCTTTCTTTACCTTCCCTTCTTGCAGATGGACCCTCCTTTAATCCTGACTCTCTTGTTGACTTTTTGACAGAAACTGACAAACTACACAAACTCTGAAGATTATACCTCTAGCACCTCCCTCAGTCCCTTCTACCTCGATCTCTTGCTACCCTCTATCCCTGCACTATCCACCGTCATGCTGCACTCCATACCCTACTAATCATCCATCTCTCTCTTACAACCCACTCTCCCTGCATCCTACAATAACCTGCAGCGCTGTATAACCCCTGTGATTTAGCGCTTCTATTTGATTATAATAATAAATACTATTGATATAAACAACCTGCAAAATACTTTCAACTTGTCCCAATGTTATATCCCCAGATTGTTAATTTGAGTAAACTTGCTGTCTGCTATAATTAAAAATAGATGTACAACTCAAACAAACTACAGTGGTACCTCGACTGACGAGCAGCTCCCAACTCGAACAATTATGTAAGTGTATTTCTGTAAGTGCTTTTGTAAGTGTAATTTTGGGGGTCTGAAACAGATTAATCTAATTTACATTATTCCTTATGGGAACAAATTCGTTTGGTATCGGCACTCAAACAGACTTCTGGAATGAATTAAGCTCGTAACTCGAGGTACCACTCTAGTAGTATTAAGTAGTCTGTAAGCCATTAAGCGCTGTATAACCCCATGTGGTTTAGCGCTTCTATTTGATTATAATAATAATAATGTAAGCCATTAAATTTAGTCTGCCCATAATGCCATGGCATGATAGTGGCTCTTTTTGCACTGCAACTCATTATTGTAATTATATAATCTCAATGTAAACTTGCAAGGAAATAAAAATTTGAATTTGAAAAAAAACACTTTGCAACCCATGCTGACTGTAAGTCACATATCTAAAATTACTGATAGAAAAAGAAAATCACAAAATAGTGAATTTGCTTAAAGAATGGGACAACTGTGTAGTTATATTTATAGAAAAGTAACCATAAAAGATAATTCATATTAGTATTTGTCAATTAGTAAGATATAATTTTTTTAGTAACAAATAGTTTCAAAATAAGGAGTGCAAAAGTTGATTATGTTTAAAAATAAAATAAAGTAACAAAGTGGTTGTAACAGAGGACATTGTTTAAACAACAGTGAAGGGAGGGAAGTAGGTACATAGTGGTAGCAGTAATAGTGATATTAGAAAGCACTCTTGACAGTGTACGTCACTCAGTATTCATTGCCAGAGAACATTATATATGTTCCTAGCAACCAAAATATTATAACACACACACACAACGAACAAAGATAAAAAATAACAACCAAAAATACTAACATAAAATGCCCAACACAAAAATACTCTCATACCAAGTTAAAAGAACCAACATCAGTTAAAATTAAATTACAGTGGTCCTCGGTTTTCGTGCATCTCCAAACTCGAACATTTATGTAAGTGTATTTTTGTAAGTGCTGTTGCAAGTGTATTTTTGGGGGTCTGAAATAGACTAACCTACGTGACATTATTTCTTAAGGAAGTAAATTCGTTCGGTAATGGCACTTGAGCAGCATTCTGGAGTGAATTTTCGGCGAAAACCGAGGGACCACTGTACACTGGTCTGCATGATTTTTTTATTGACTCTATTGTATCTTTTTCGATATACAGTGGAACCCCGAGTAACGAACACCCCGGAAATCGTACAATTATGTAAGTATAATATTGTAAGAGCTTGTGGAAGTGTATTTTTGGGGGTCTGAAATAGACTAACCTACGTGACATTATTTCTTAAGGGAGTAAATTCGTTCGGTAATGGCACTTGAGTAGGCTTCTGGAATGAACTTTTTACGTTACTCGGGGTTCCATTGTACAGTGGTACCCCGACTTACGATGGTCCCCAAACACACCCTTTTATGTAAGTTTATTTTTTTAAATGTTTTTGTAAGTGTAATTTTGGGGGTCTAAAAGGACTAGTCTATTTTACATCATTTCTTATGGAGATAAATTCGTTTGGTAATGGCACTTGAACAGCATTCTGGAATGAAAAAATATCGTAAGTTGGGGTACCACTGTATATATATAGTACAGTGGTCCCTCGGTTTTCGGTCATCTCCAAACTCGAACATTTAAGTAAGTGTATTTTCGTAAGTGCTTTTGCAAGTGTATTTTTGGGGGTCTGAAATAGACTAACCTACGTGACATTATTTCTTAAGGAAGTAAATTCGTTAGGTAATGGCACTTGAGCAGCATTCTGGAAAGAATTTTCGGCAAAAACCGAGGGTCCACTGTATATGAAAAATAGTGATTCATTGTTTTTTATTGATCTCTATCACATCAGGTTGTCAAGTTATACGGAAACGTTACTTTCCTCTTTTCGTATAACATAAGTAAATGATAAAGTGGTATACGTATTACCAATTAAAATGCTTACCTTATATTGAATTAAATGTTAAATCTAATATATTTTTCTTTATTTTCAGATTATTAATATACTATTTAGATGCTGCATAAATTCACCAGACATATTTTGCTATGTCTGCGGGCAATTCACCCCTTCAGATTCCCGGAGCAACATTACTCCTTTATTGAAGCGCTGGTACTTTGCTTATTTTGGCTGCAAACTTGGAGACCAGGACAAACCATTTGCACCACACAAAGCTTGCAAGAGTTGCATCAGTAAGCTCCAAATGTGGTCAGTTGGAGTACCAATGGTATGGTGATAGCAGATGAACCATGATGACTGCTACTTTTGTATGACTAAAATAGCTGGATTCAACAAGAAGACTAAAGATCGCATAATATTCCCAAATATTCCTTCAGCAATAATGCTGTTCCACACACTGAAGATATTCCTGTACCTGTGCCACCTGAGACATGGCAAATTTCATCAGAGTCTGATACCAGTGATTCTAAGGAGATGGAAGTAGACTATGAACCACCAACAAATGATGATCCCAAACCCTTCAACCAAGTTGAGCTCAATGACTTGGTGAGAGACCTTACCCTTCCAAAAGAAAGTGCACAGTTACTTGGCTCTAGACTGAAGGAACACAGGCTTCTAGCTCCTGGAACAACATTCGCTTGGTACCATCATCATGAAGTGGAATTCACTCAGTTCTTTGACAAAGAGGAATCTTTAGTTTCTGTTCAAATATTTCTGGCCTTATTAAACACATGGGGATGTCATACAAAGCAGATGAATGGAGACTCTTCATTGATTCTTCTAAAAGAAGTTTAAAGGCTGTATACTTTTCTACAATGGCAACACAGCTGCATTTGTGTCAATTGGCCATAGTGTCCAGATGTCAGAAACTTATGCAAATATGAAGACACTAATATCTGCAATCAAGTACCAGAATCACAATTTTCTCATTTGTGGTGATATAAAAGTTATTGCTCTCCTGCTAGGTCTTCAAGGCGCATACACCAAGTATCCCTGTTTTGTGTGTCTTTGGGCTAGTAGGGCAGACAGCCAGCACTATGAACAAAAAGACTGGCCACCATCCGTGGCCAACTTACATCCGTGGACTGCTTACAGAGTCAAATGCAATGTTTGCGGCTTTCATAGAGACCCACATGAAGGATCACTTGGACAATGAAATATGGATCCCGGGCTACAACCTATACAGATGTGACAGAGTGAACAGACAAAAGGATGGGGATGGCCTGTATATCACAGAGTCACTTATATGCTCAGAACTACTAAATGCCTCAAATGATGTAGTTAAAGTTTTAGCAGTAAAGATCAAGAATCAACACCTAGTCATCGTGGTTGTATACAAGCCTCCGGATGCAACGTCCCAACAATTCCAGGAACTGCTTCTGAAAATTGATCACTGTCTGGAAAATCTTCCAGCTCCTGCCCCCAACATCTTGCTCCTGGGGGATTTCAACCTAAGGAACCTAAAATGGAGGAATATTGCAAATAATGTGGTAGCAGAGATAACACCAGGAGGCACCTCAGATGAAAACTCGCACACACACAAGCTTTTAAATCTGCACCAAATTCACCTTAAACCAGCAAATAGTAGAGCCTACAAGATTGGAGAATACGCTGGACCTCATCTTCACTAACAATGATGATCTGATACGAAATGTCATGATATCAAAAACAATATAGTACTCAGATCACAACATAATAGAGGTCCAGACATGTATGGGGGGGCAGACCGACAAAAAGTGAGTCGCGAGGGAGCCTTCACCAAATTCAACTTTAATAACAAAAACATAAGGTGGGACCAAGTAAACCAAGTCCTAAATGATATAAACTGGGAAGATAGCCTAAGCATCACGGATCCTAACCTATGTCTAGAACAAATTAACTCTGTGGCACTTGAGGTTTGCTCAAGGCAAATTCCTTTAAGAAAAAGGAGATGTAAACTAGAAAGAGAAAGGCGTTCCCTATACAGGCGAAGGCAAAGAATAACAGAGCGGCTACAAGAGGCCAATATATCTGAAATATGTAGGGAGACACTGGTCAGAGAAATAGCAAACATCGAACTAAAACTAAAGGAATCTTACAGAAATCAAGAAATGCGGAAAGAACTAAAAGCCATAAATGAAATTGAAAGAAAGCCAAAGTATTTCTTTTCTTATGCCAAATCAAAGTCGAGAACTATCCAGTATTGGGCCCCTACTTAAATGGGATGGGTCCTACACAGATGACAGCAAGGAAATGAGTGAATTACTAAAGTCCCAGTATGACTCAGTTTTTAGCGAGTCGCTAACCAGACTGAGAGTCGAAGACCTAAATAAATTTTTTATGAGAGTGTCACAGAGCTTGGTAGACGCAAACCTATCTGACATTATCCTGACGCCAAATGACTCCGTGTTCATCAAGAACTGCAAGAAGCCCCTATCACGTAGTGACTCAGGGTACTGGCTCAGGGTATTGACTGGGTACTGACTCAGGGTACTGACTCAGGGTACTGGCTCAGGGTACTGGCTCAGGGTACTGACTCAGGGTACTGACTCAGGGTACTGGCTCTTCTATCCCTCTAGCCTAGTCAGTGGCTAGGCGATGTAAGGAGAGCAACAAGAACCAGGGTAATCCTAGGAAAAACTTCGGTGAGTAAAAATACATATTTCAGTAGTTTACAAAACAATAATTTATAGTCTTCTCATTAACTGTGTGAGGATATGATGCTCGTGTAAATATATGACGCTTACTGTGTGGTGTTTGAAAGTTGTAGTTAGGAGGAGACTGGTGGTGTTATGTGTAAGTTGCAGGTGTAACTGTGAGGAGGCAGGAGACACTGGTGGTGTTATATGTAAGTTGCATGTGTAACTGTGAGGAGGCAGGAGACACTGGTGGTGTTGGTGTGTGTAAGTTGCAGGTGTAACGTCAATATTTTAAAGAGAATAGAGTTTCAGAATTCCAAAGACAGTGGTAGACTGAGATATTATGACTCATGAAATCTTAATAACACGATTGTAAACAAATCAGGGAACAGGTGGGGCTTGAACCCATGGCGAGTGAATCCTAAAACTCACAGGTAAGTGTGTTAACCACTGGACCAGCTGGCTACAATAAGATTCATCCAACTAGGTACACTTCTATACACCATAGTGAGGTCAGCATGGGCCACACTAGTGGGGCAAGTTTGAGTCTGAGGGTAAATATTACGCTCAAAGACAGGGAATGGCTATGGGAAATCCATTGTCTCCATTAAGTAATCTGTATATGGAGTTTTTTGAGACTAAGCTGTTGAAAGATTTCCTGCCCCGTGAAGCTAAATGGTTCAGATACATGGATGACATCTCTCTTTGGCCGAATGACATGGATTTGGACACATTTTTACTGAGACTTTATTATCTTGTCCCGTTTATTACATTCACTATGGAGAAAGAAGTGGCCTTTAAATTTCCTTTCTTAGATGTTGTGATCCACCGGGTTGATATAATGCTCAGGTTTATGGTATATAGGAAGGCCACTAATGTTTGCTCATACCATCAAACAAGGGTAAAAAAAAAGTGTCTCACTATATTTCTGAGAGGTTACCCAGTGTGCACCCCACTGACACATCTGCCATCCCTCCAGGTAGACTAGACTGAAGCCGCCGATGACTGTTGAAACAACTCCACAATAAAGACACGCAAGTGTTGCATAAGTGTCTCATTCACCAACTTGTTGGTTTTCTAAGCCATTTATATAATAATACCTTATACAAGTACCTGATAAACCAGGCTGTTGTGGTTATATAGGTGTGTGGGCTGCTGGCAAGTAAAGTAAAGGACCCCAATGGAAATAAGTAAAGGACCCCAATGGAAATAAGTCACTCTGTCTGACTTTTTTGGGTTATCCTAGGATCTCTACACATATGCTGCTATGTATGATAATGTATGTAAATGTATTTGTGTATACCTGAATAAACTTACTTACTTACTTACTTACTTACTTACACAACTACGGTATTAAGAAGGACGCCTGGCTTCAGGCCGGGCAACCACTCACACGTATATTGTAATTTCTACGTACTCAAAACAATTAACTAACAGTTTTCCATCAACATAAGTACAATATTAGTTGGAAGGCGAGGCAGACACACAAGTCTATATAAAACTAATACCTGGAAGTTTATTTTGAAATATGTTGAGAGGAAGAGGAAGCGGAAGAGGAGAGGAGAAAAAGGAGTAAGAGGAGGGAAGAGGTGCAGGTCAGACGTGCTGATAGTTTATCAGTTAGGACACAATACAGTGTCTTCCAACATGACTCTTAAACAATAATCCATGACTGCTTAAATATCGTAGGTGTGAAACGTAGCTGGCCTGCTCAGCTACGTTTCACACCCGTATAACATAACAGCCCAGCTACGTTTCACACCCCAGTGTAACATAACAACAGCACAGCTACGTTTCAAACCCCAGTGTAACATAACAGCCCAGCTACGTTTCACACCCCAGTGTAACATAACAGCCCAGCTACGTTTCACACCCCAGTGTAACATAACAACAGCCCAGCTACGTTTCAAACCCCAGTGTAACATAACAGCCCAGCTACGTTTCACACCCCAGTGTAACATAACAGCCCAGCTACGTTTCACACCCCAGTGTAACATAACAACAGCACAGCTACGTTTCAAACCCCAGTGTAACATAACAGCCCAGCTACGTTTCACACCCCAGTGTTAGTTTAGTTTGATATCTTTATTATGCACCCCATACCCATCCTGTGGGCGGTAGTCAAAAGATTACAGAGGTACATAATGGGTCCAGGGACTGGACCTCAAAGTTTGATGGCTGAGCAAGTTACAAAGGTAATGAACTCAGATGGTCACAATCATGACAAGTTACAAAGGTATTTGCAGATTACAGAGGTATATATAGGGTCCAGAAACTGGGCCCCAAAGTTTTGATAGCTGAACAAGGTACAATGGTAATTAATTCACTAGTTACAAGGTAATGAATCATGTAAGTAAATTTACTTACGTCTGTACATGGTTGCACTCATGAACAAATTATAAAGCAATGAGCAATCTATTAGTCTACACCCAGCCACAACTGTAATGAGTTATTGGTGCAAATTTTAATTGTTGGGTCACACACACACACATATACATATACACATACACACGCATACATGTATATACATACACACATACACATACACACATAACATAACAACAGCCCAGCTACGTTTCACACCCCAGTGTAACATAACAACAGCACAGCTACGTTTCAAACCCCAGTGTAACATAACAGCCCAGCTACGTTTCACACCCCAGTGTAACATAACAACAGCCCAGCTACGTTTCACACCCCAGTGTAACATAACAACAGCACAGCTACGTTTCAAACCCCAGTGTAACATAACAACAGCCCAGCTACGTTTCACACCCCAGTGTAACATAACAGCCAGCTAGTTTCAACCCCAGTGTAACATAACACGCTTTCACACCCCAGTGTAACATAACAAGCCCAGCTAGTTTCACACCCCAGTGTACATACAGTAACATAACATACACAGCTACGTTTCACACCCCAGTGTAACATAACAGCCCAGCTACGTTTCACACCTCAAAGTAATATAACAACAGCCCAGCTTCGCTATGTTTTCAGTTTACGATATTCAAGTTACATTATTAGTTAGGTTAGATTATCGTCTATTAATAAATAAAGTTATCAATTATAACATAAGATAAAATATATGATAACGGCGATAACTAACAAAAAATTAACGTTTGAACAGAGAGCTAGACAACAGTCAGAGTCACTGTTTACAGTGCCTCAAACAGGCACCCATTTCACTAAGCAACAGTGAAATCCACTCTGTTAAGATGAACTAAACCCTGACGGGCATCCTATATATAACAGGAGAAAAGATGAGTTACTTTGGTCATGGGTGACTTGTAGTCCATGGGGGAGGTTGAGAAGGAGGGGCGCCGCCCCCTCCGGCAGGGTAGTGTGGGGGGAGGCAGCATACACCACCCCACCACTAGCAGCATACATCACCGACCCTCCACTACCACCCACCACCATACTTCCTCCTGCAACATAACCATACATTAATTTATTCCAAATTAGTCGGTTTTGATGTTAAAAGTAAATTTTTCCTAACTAATGTAACTCAAAAGTGTAACTAGAGCATACAATCATACCTTACGTTATAATATTTCTGTAACTTAATTCATATGTAAGACAGATATACATAAAATATATATTATCTATAAAAGATTAGATTTTACCACCGAAGTGACTAGTTTATTGTGTACCTCATATCCATCCTGTGGATGGTAGTGACTAGTTTATTGTGTACCTCATATCCATCCTGTGGATGGTAGTGACTAGTTTATTGTGTACCTCATATCCATCCTGTGGATGGTAGGGACTAGTTTATTGTGTACCTCATATCCATCCTGTGGATGGTAGTGACTAGTTTATTGTGTACCTCATATCCATCCTGTGGATGGTAGTGACTAGTTTATTGTGTACCTCATATTCATCCTGTGGATGGTAGTGGCTAGTTTATTGTGTACCTTATATCCTGTGGATGGTAGTGACTAGTTTATTGTGTACCTCATATCCATCCTGTGGATGGTAGTGGCTAGTTTATTGTGTACCTTATATCCTGTGGATGGTAGTGACTAGTTTATTGTGCACCTCATATCCATCCTGTGGATGGTAGTGGCTAGTTTATTGTGTACCTCATATCCATCCTGTGGATGGTAGTGGCTAGTTTATTGTGTACCTCATATCCATCCTGTGGATGGTAGTGGCTAGTTTATTGTGTACCTTATATCCTGTGGATGGTAGTGACTAGTTTATTGTGTACTCTCATATCCATCCTGTGGATGGTAGTGGCTAGTTTATTGTGTACCTTATATCCTGTGGATGGTAGTGACTAGTTTATTGTGCATCTCATATCCATCCTGTGGATGGTAGTGGCTAGTTTATTGTGTACCTCATATCCATCCTGTGGATGGTAGTGGCTAGTTTATTGTGTACCTCATATCCATCCTGTGGATGGTAGTGGCTAGTTTATTGTGTACCTCATATCCATCCTGTGGATGGTAGTGGCTAGTTTATTGTGTACCTCATATCCATCCTGTGGATGGCAGTGACTCGTTTACTGAGTACCTCATATCCATCCTGTGGATGGTAGTGGCTAGTTTATTGTGTACCTCATATTCATCCTTTGGATGGCAGTGACTAGTTTACTGTGTACCTCATATCCATCCTGTGGATGGTAGTAGCTAGTTTATTGTGTACCTCATATCCATCCTGTGGATGGTAGTGGCTAGTTTATTGTGTACCTCATATCCATCTTGTGGATGGTAGTAGCTAGTTTATTGTGTACCTTATATCCATCCTGTGGATGGTAGTGGCTAGTTTATTGTGTACCTCATATCCATCCTGTGGATGGTAGTGGCTAGTTTATTGTGTTCCTCATATCCATCCTGTGGATGGTAGTGGCTAGTTTATTGAGTACCTCATATCCATCCTGTGGATGGTAGTGGCTAGTTTATTGTGCACCTCATATCCATCTTGTGGATGGTAGTGGCTAGTTTATTGTGTACCTCATATCTATCCTGTGGATGGTAGTGGCTAGTTTATTGTGTACCTCATATCCATCCTGTGGATGGTAGTGGCTAGTTTGTGCACCTCATATCCATCCTGTGGACGGTAGCACAAGAACATATGGATACACAAAAGGCCTAGGAACTAGGCCCCGAAAGGGTTAACAGGTGTACATCTGGAATTATATCTACAGTTCTTTAATCTATTACAAAGAAATTTAGGAAATTTGCTTAATATATCTGGTATATATCATTTTCAATAATAAGATATCTTGACATGTCACACAGGTTATTATATAGTCTATTTCCATATTCTTCAATAAGTGGAAAATTAAGCACATAGTGATCAAGATAGTGACCATAATGTTGGCCACATACTTTACATTTGATTTTATCATAATCTGTGTGTCTGCCAAACTGCCAGAAGTACTTGTAGCCAAGCCTAAGCCTGGCCACTACAACATCAGTCAGTGTTCACATTGCAAGTTTCTCCATAAACATACTTATCTGCGTTCATGTTATCATAGTAGGTTATAGATCTACTCAGGCTTCTAACTGCATTCCTATAACATTCAGTTTCATTATTTATTTCTCTCCTAATATTATTTCTAATGCTAGACACGGATGCACCAAAGTTATATTTTACATTATCCTTCAGGGTACTCTTCTTGGCTAACATATCAGCTTTATCATGAAGAAGTAATTCAATATGTGATAGGATCCATAACAATTGTGAGTGAAGACAGAATCAGTCACAATCAGAGTCAATCTCAGTGTCTAAAGAAATTTCCACTCTTCATAATTCATTTTCCCGCCTGGGCTACCCTTCCCATTTCATAGACTCTGCTTTCTCTCGTGCCAAACGGACTTTCTTCTCTCCTAAACCCTCTACTCCTGAGAACTCTCCAGTCCTCTGCCTTCCCTACATCTCTGGTCTCTCTAATCTCAGCAACTCTCTTCGTTCCTTAGACATCAAACTTACCTTTCGTCAGACTAACACTCTTCGCACTAATCTAGTTCATACTTCCCCTCCCTCCACAGATTCTCCTGGTGTCCACTCTATTTCTTGCTCCTCCTGTCCTCTTCAGTACTTCGGAGAAACTGGCCGATCTCTTTCTGACAGACTCAAGGACCACAAAAATAGTGTTAGGCTTGCCGACACTAATAATGCTCTTTTCTGTCATGTCAGAGATCACAGTCATCCTATTGATTGGTCTTCTGCTAAAACTGTCTACCCTACGTCTAACTTTCATAGTCGCCGCCTGGTTGAATCCTCCCTTATACACAACTTTCCCTGTATGAATCTTAGCCCTGGCTTTGTCTCTGTTGATGCTTTCCTCTCTCATTACATTGTTAAATGCTCTAAACTTCAGAACACCCGTGACTTAACCTGATTCCTTCCCCTTTCATCTCTTCCCTCTTCTCCTTTTTTTCTCCTATGGGTTTTCCTTTCTTTCTTTTCTTTTGCCTTGTATTTGTCCTTTATTTTTTCGCCTTTCCTCCCTCTGTGTTCTCGTCCCATCCTTGCGGGCCGCTAGCCTCATTGCAGTGCTCCTCTAGAATATGACTGTCTCCACTACTACTATCACTACTACTACCACTTCCACTACTTCCTCCATTATTACCCCACTCTGGTACCCTCCCCTGTCTGCCTGCCTATAAATACCACTTCCCCCGTCTTTGTGTGTTAGTGTGACTTTGTAAATGGTCCAAGTCGGGCCGAAACGTCGTCGTAAGCTCCTCTCTTTTATATGTGCGGGTTGTGTGTGTATTGTTCCAGTCACGGTATTGTGCCTTTTTGTTATTTATCTTAAGTTAACTTCAGCGCCATTAGGATGGCAAACAATTCAGTTTGCAGTGTAGACGCCCAATTGTTAATTCTTATGTTTAACTCAACAAAGTTCCTATTGTTCTTAACTAGGGAGGTGGCAACGAGAGCAGATGCAGCTCTGCCAGTAGACTCAAACAAACAAACAAACAAACAAATTTTATTTCATTGCAGATTACATGGGTATCGGTAGTTACAATGTAAATTGAGTGCAAGGAGAGCCACTGACATGCCAAGGCATTAGGGGCAGCTTATTCTAGTCCTTAAAAACTATGTACTTAAAATTAGAGAAATTTATTGAGTTTATTCTAGTTAAAAATTATTTTCAAAATTACAATATGATGAAATTTTACTGTTTAAATTATTATATAATGATATTAGATATTAGATTGTACAGGTGTTAAGATTCTTGAATGATAATATGGAATTGAGATTATCTTAAGGAAAATAACATTGAGCATTTTTGACATTAACTTATAATATGAGTAGGGGGTAACATAATAGTAACATATTATTAAAAATTGAGATTATCGTATAGGAAAGTAACAATGAGCATTTTTCAAAGTAGTTTATAGTATGATCATTTAGTTTTGGGTGAGTAGGTGGTTTTGAGTTGAGTCTTAAATTGATTTTCAGACAAGATTATCTTAATATTTACTGGTAATGAATTCCAGATTCTGGGGCCCTTTATGTGCATAGAATTTTTACATAGGTTGATATGAACACGGGGTATATCAAAAAGTGATCTGTGTCTTGTGTTGTGGTCATGGGTCCTATTAAAGTTGGTGAGGAGAGTTTTGAGCAGAGGGTTTATATTAGAGTGTAAAGTTTTATATATGTAGTAGGCACAAGAGTAAGTATGAATGTTCTTTACGGTGAGTAGTTTGAGACTTTTGAATATTGGTGGAGTATGCTGTCTAGAGTGGGAATTTGTTATCATTCTGACTGCGGCCTTTTGTTGTGTTATGAGTGGTCTAAGGTGATTTAACGTTGTTGATCCCCATGCACAGATTCCATAGGTGAGATACGGGTAGATAAGTGAATGATATAGTGCAAGGAGAGCTGATTGAGGTACATAATAGCGTATCTTTGATAATATGCCTACTGTCTTCGAGATTTTCTTGGAAATTTGTTGTATATGTATTTGGAATTTAAGGCTACTGTCAAGGTGGATTCCTAGGAATTTTCCCTCTGTGAGTCTTGTGATGGGTGTACCATTAAGTGTTATGTTAAGTGGAACATTTGTGGCTTTGCTTCCAAACTGTATGAAGTAGGTCTTGTCAGTATTGAGAGTAAGCTTGTTAGTCGTCATCCATGTTGATATTTTCTGTAATTCGGCATTAACAGTGTTGGCCAGTATAACTGGATTTGGGTGAGAGAAGACATATGTTGTGTCATCTGCAAATAAAATGGGTTTGAGTAGTTGTGATGCATTCGGTAGGTCATTTATGTAAATGAGGAATAGGAGTGGCCCCAGGACACTTCCTTGAGGGACTCCGACTGTAATTGGTTGTGTGGAAGAGTTCTCTCCATTTGTGTACACGTATTGGCTTCTGTTGCTAAGGTATGATTTTAGGTAGTTGAGTGGGTGCCCCCTTATACCATAGTGTGCTAATTTTGTGAGCAGTAAATCATGGTCGACTGTATCAAAAGCTTTGCGGAGATCAATGAAGATTCCCAGTGGGACTTCTTTTTTCTCAAGTGCTGTATATATTAACTCCAACATGTGCGTAATAGCATCGTTTGTGCTCGTTTGTCCTGAATCCAAATTGACAGGGGTTGAGTACATTGTGTGAGACGAGGTAGGAATAGATTTGTCTATGAATTAGTTTTTCGAATATTTTAGAAAGCAATGGTAAATTAGAAATTGGTCTATAATTATTCAGGTCTGTTTGATCACCTCCTTTGTGGATCGGGGTGACCCTAGCTATTTTGAGAATTGATGGAAAGGTAGAGGCTTCAATGGATTTATTGAATAGTGTTGCTATAATTGGTGACAGTACCTGTGAAGCTTTTTTGTACATAAAAGTTGGTAGGCTGTTTATGTCTCCTGCCTTGTTTTTAAGGGTGTTGATTATGTTTAGATCCATCAGTGTATATAAACTGATAAATTATTACTAACAGTTAAGTGAGAAATTTCTTCTTGAGCAGCTGCTTTTACAAGTGATTTAAGGAAGGTATTACTAGTAATGAGCTTCTTGGGAGGGACTTGCAGGTATGTGGTATTACTAGTAATGAGCTTCTTGGGAGGGACTTGCAGGTATGTGGTATTACTAGTAATGAGCTTCTTGGGAGGGACTTGCAGGTATGTGGTATTACTAGTAATGAGCTTCTTGGGAGGGACTTGCAGGTATGTGGTATTACTAGTAATGAGCTTCTTGGGAGGGACTTGCAGGTATGTGGTATTACTAGTAATGAGCTTCTTGGGAGGGACTTGTAGGTATGTGGTATTACTAGTAATGAGCTTCTTGGGAGGGACTTGCAGGTATGTGGTATTACTAGTAATGAGCTTCTTGGGAGGGACTTGCAGGTATGTGGTATTACTAGTAATGAGCTTCTTGGGAGGGACTTGCAGGTATGTGGTATTACTAGTAATGAGCTTCTTGGGAGGGACTTGCAGGTATGTGGTATTACTAGTAATGAGCTTCTTAGGGAGGGACTTGCAGGTATGTGGTATTACTAGTAATGAGCTTCTTGGGAGGGACTTGCAGGTATGTGGTATTACTAGTAATGAGCTTCTTGGGAGGGACTTGTAGGTATGTGGTATTAATAGTTATTATATTATTTACCCCTATTTATCATCAAGGTTCTACATGTACTAGCATAGGGTATTTACTTAAAAAGTCTTAGGGTAAAAGGAGGATATTTATATGCTAAAAAGATACTTACTCAGGCTTAGCTGCTGCATCTGAAAACTTATTGGTCCCCTCACATTCCTCTCAAAAGGTTATTTAAACCAACATTATAAAAATAGAGCTAAAAAAGACCTGGGAGTGATCATGTCAGAGGATCTCACCTTCAACGACCACAACAATGTAGCAATTGCATCTGCTCGAAAAATGACAGGATGGATAATGAGAACCTTCAAAACCAGGGATGCCAAGCCCATGTTGACACTGTACAGATCGCTTGTTCTATCTAGGCTGGAATATTGCTGCACACTAACTGCACCTTTCAAAGCGGGTGAAATTGCTGACCTTGAAAATGTGCAGAGAACCTTCACCGCACGCATAACTGCGATAAACCACCTTAACTACTGGGAACGCTTGAAGTTCCTAAACCTGTACTCTCTAGAACGCAGGCGGGAGAGATACATTATTATATACACATGGAAAATTCTCGAGGGCTTAGTACCAAACTTGCACACAAAAATCACTCCGTACGAAAGCAAAAGACTCGGCAGGCGATGTAACATCCCCCCAATGAAGAGCAGGGGTGCCACTAGCACGTTGAGGGACAACACAATAAGTGTGAGGGCCCAAGATTGTTCAACTGCCTCCCAGCATACATCAGGGGATTACCAACAAGCCCTGGCTGTCTTCAAGCAGGCACTGGACAGGCACCTCAAGTCGGTACCTGATCAGCCGGGCTGTGGTTCGTACGTTGGACTGCGTGCGGCCAGCAGTAACATCCTGGTTGATCAGGCTCTGGTCCAACAGGAGGCCTGGTCACAGACCGGGCCATGGGGGCGTTGACCCCCGGAATTCTCTCCAGGTAGACTCCAGATATTAAGAGGTATATATATATATATATATATATATATATATATATATATATATATATATATATATATATATATATATATATATATATGAAGAAACCACTATGAAATAGAAGAATTCAGCGTTTCGTGACTGCTCACATTATCATAGTTCCTTGATAATGTGAGCAGTCACGAAAGCGCTGGAATTCTTCTATTTTTCATAGTGGTTGTCTTGCATATTTTGATATCACCTGTTTACTGTGATCTTTTGCATATATATATATATATATATATATATATATATATATATATATATATATATATATATATATATATATATATATATACATATATACTATAATGTACAGGTCTCCACTCCTAAACATATAACCAGCCTCTCCCAAAGCACATGGCTCACCTCTCACATTTACCTCTCCTTTTCTTAACATTTCTTAACCCTCCAGTGTCTTGATACACTGAAGATCACAGAATATCATGGTAACATCGATCTACAACCCTCCCCATTACCTTTTGGGCACTCATTCAGCCCTGAAACCAAGTTAAGGTCAGCATTAACAATACCAGCTCACTGCATCCCATGTTCTCCAGGACAAGGGATTGTGGGAAGCAGGAGTCTCTCTAAACTCCTCCCCCTCAAACATAAACAAACAAAACCCTATCACTTTGCACATCCTCCATGTACTCTCAATATATCTTATGTTATTACAATGAGACATGCAACTTATAACTAGTACTTATAAAAATGTGCATTTATTTTTATAACCTATTATATTAAGAAAATCAGTTTAATTCAGCTTCTCAAGTTTTAAGGATGGCCTAGCCTTTAAACTTCCCCAAGCAGTACTTCTGATTAATTCAATATAATTAGGTATTCATGTTATTTAATTACAACAATACATGCTGGGTTCCATATCCCCATAACAAGTCCATAATACCCCATAACACCCCCATGTTATGGGGTATTATGCAAAGTGATAGGGTTTTGTTTGTTTATGTTTGAGGGGGAGGAGCTTAGAGAGACTCCTGCTTCCCACAATCCCTTGTCCTGGAGAACATGGGATGCAGTGAGCTGGTATTGTTAATGCTGACCTTAACTTGGTTTCAGGGCTGATTGAGTGCCCAAAAGGTAATGGGGAGGGTTGTAGATCGATGTTACCATGATATTCTGTGATCTTCAGTGTATCAAGACACTGGAGGGTTAAGAAATGTTAAGAAAAGGAGAGGTAAATGTGAGAGGTGAGCCATGTGCTTTGGGAGAGGCTGGTTATATGTTTAGGAGTGGAGACCTGTACAGGTATTACTAGTAATGAGCTTCTTGGGAAGCTGTAACAAGTGGCGTTCCACAGGGATCGGTTTTGGGCCCGTTGTTGTTTATAATATATATAAATGACCTTGACGAGGGAATTACTAGTGATATGAGCAAATTCGCTGATGACACGAAGATAGGTAGGATAATCGATTCAGACGTAGATGTCACAGAACTTCAGGAGGATTTAGACAAACTCAATTCCTGGTCAGAAAAATGGCAGATGCAGTTCAATGTAGATAAATGCAAAGTTCTAAAGCTCGGGAATGTTCATAACCCTTGCACCTACCAGCTTAATAATGTTGAACTCAGCCATACAGAATGCGAAAAGGATCTGGGGGTTATGGTAAGCAGCAACCTCAAACCAAGTCAGCAATGCCTAAGCGTAAGAAATAAAGCAAATAGATTACTGGGATTTATATCAAGAAGTGTAAGCAACAGAAGTCCAGCGGTTATATTACAGCTTTATACATCATTAGTAAGGCCTCACCTAGATTATGCAGCTCAGTTCTGGTCTCCATTTTACAGAATGGATATAAATTCGTTAGAAAACATTCAGCGACGAATGACAAAGTTAATTCATAGCATTAGAAATCTTCCGTATGAAGAAAGATTGAAGACCCTTAAATTACATTCACTTGTAAGACGAAGAATGAGGGGAGACATGATCGAGGTATATAAGTGGAAGATGGGTATTAATAAGGGGGATATAAATAAGGTCTTGAGGATATCCAAGAGAGAACCCGCAATAATGGATTCAAATTGGATAAGTTTAGATTTAGAAAGGATATAGGAAAATATTGGTTTGGAAATAGGTTAGTTGATGAGTGGAACAGTCTGCCTAGTAGAGTTATTGAAGCTATGACCTTGGGTAGTTTCAAATTTAGGTTGGATAAATTCATGAGTGAGAGGGGTTGGATTTGAGTGGGACTCGCACTTGAGTTAATAGAATCTTAAAAGCTTATTTCTTGGGTAGAATTGAAAATTAGGTTGGGCAATTATTCTGTTAGTGGGATGGATTGTGAAGGACCTGCCTAGTATGGGCCAACAGGCCTGCTGCAGTGTTCCTCCTTTCTTATGTTCTTATGTATGTGGTATTACTCGAGATGAGCTTCTTGGGAGAGGTGAAATGCTCTTGTTGTCTACAGTGATACAGTTCATGCAGTTTATAAAACTTAATATAATTGAATGTTTTCACAACCCATTTGTCTGTGTATTTACCTCTAGACATATAGTAAGATTCATAGTGACAGTGTCTGGTTTATTTCTTAACATTCTAATACCAAGTACAATGTTAATCTCAATAATACTATCACTGATACTAGAAACACCAAGCTCCTTCCTTACATTAAGAATCCTGGTAGATTTAGGACAGCCAAGAATAATTCTGAGAGCTTCATTCTGCATTAACTCCAAGGGTCGGAGAGAACTTTCCCTAGGTAATTTCAACATGGGCGCAGCATAATCCATTAAGGACTTAACATAGGCTATGTACAGTTAGGGGAAAAAAGTTCCTGGATAGTGTCTCCTGGGCAGAAATAATATCAAGCTAATTCATGAATGAATTAGCGTAACTTGTAACAACGATGGTTGTGGAATTTTTTTTATAATTTTCCTAAATTTAGTGTAAAAAACTGATGTGATGTTGTTTAACATGTTTTGTTAGTGTGACTGAAAATAAAACCGGGAATTGCAAAATAAACCGTCACACCGGCGAGGAGGGGAAGAGACGCTGACAATATGGCGATGTATCACTGGTAGTGCAACTGAGTGTTTTATTAATTTGAGCGTCTACGAGGCCAAAATAGTGTGGGGAGGCCTTACTAATGAATCAAGACAACTATAATCGTCGTGTGCTGGAGTACTGAGAAATTTGCCCTTGAAGCAGTCACAATAAGACGGCATTAGGGACTACAATGTGATGCTGCGACATCCCAGAACACCCAAGAAAATCCGCCATTGTTACCTAGCAACTAGATTACTGACTGGCCAGTTTAGATTTTATTAGGTAAACATTAGGAACAGTTCTACAAATAATGAAGAACCAACATATCTTTTCATAAATTTAGTGTAGCATGCATATATCATTACTTAAATGCAGTAGACTCGACAGACTCCCTTCAAGTCACAAACCCATCATACAGTCCACTTACTATATTATAATTTACCAGAGTTACTAGTATTAAATTTTTATACATTTACAATTTTAAAAGCCCGACTGTACTTGAGGGAGGTGAAGAGTGTGTGGGTGACGAAGGAGAGACCTGGTGCAGCCTAGTGCCTCTAAAATACCACCGACCTCTGAGGTACAATTAATGTTGGTAAGTTCAATCAATTGTTACTTAGTCGTGTCCCTCGTAAATTATGTGGATGAGAGAGTTCAGGAATGTGGATGTGAACCTCATACCCATAATTTCCCACAATGGTAATTAGTTTACAAAATTAATTGCCGGTACTTTGTGGGCATCTGTATAGAAATGGATTTATGAATGCAGACATGAATTTATTACCGTCTGGATATTATATACAGTATTATATAAAGATAAAAGTTATTTGGAAATGTGACCAGATATATTGTAAGGGAAGTATTATTATTATTGATAACAGCTCTGTAATCATGATACATCAGTCATATCTACTTACATAAACATTAATTTTACTGGACGACGGCTACATAATGTCTTACACAATACTGGTAATTGGCATATTATATAATTTAAAATAATACTCCACTAACCAAGGTGTTCTTTAATAATATCATGTTGTGGATGCATACTCTGTGTATATATACATATATATGTGTGTATATATATATATATATATGTCGTGCCGAATAGGTAAAACTTGCTATTTTCGCAAGCTAAATTTTGTGTATGCAATAATTTCGCAAAAATCATTATGAAGTTAACGAAAAAAATATATTTTATTGTGTTTGTTTATTATTAAATTATTGTAAACTTATCTAAAATATATTTAGTTGGATTAGGCTAAATTAAATTGCGCTTGTTATAATAAGGTCAGGTAAGTTTTCTAAGGTTTTTTTTTTGGTGCAAAATTATTAATTTTTACATTAACATAAATTAAAACATATATCTTTAAACGTATAAGAGGAAAGTTCAGAAAGGACTTAATTTTAAATGAGTTCTTGCTAACTGTTCAATTTTACCTATTCGGCACGACATATGCAAGACAAGCCACAGGGGGTGGAAATCTTTAGCTCAAGTACTTTCACACTTCTCAGTGCATCATCAGGAGCTATGCAATGTTGCAAGGCAGCAACAGAAGGAGCGGAAGTTTTTATTTTCCCTCAGAGTAGCGGCAGTGCGTGTTGAAACCTGCCGCAGCCTCTCTCAATGTGCGGCGCAGTGCGTGTTGAGACCTGCCGCAGCCTCTCTCAATGTGCGGCGCAGTGCGTGTTGAGACCTGCCGCAGCCTCTCTCAATGTGAGGCGCAGTGCGTGTTGACACCTGCCGCAGCCTCTCTCAATGTGAGGCGCAGTGCGGGTTGACACCTGCCGCAGCCTCTCTCAATGTGAGGCGCAGTGCGGGTTGAGACCTGCCGCAGCCTCTCTCAATGTGCGGCGCAGTGCGTGTTGAGACCTGCCGCAGCCTCTCTCAATGTGCGGCGCAGTGCGTGTTGAGACCTGCCGCAGCCTCTCTCAATGTGAGGCGCAGTGCGTGTTGACACCTGCCGCAGCCTCTCTCAATGTGAGGCGCAGTGCGGGTTGACACCTGCCGCAGCCTCTCTCAATGTGAGGCGCAGTGCGGGTTGAGACCTGCCGCAGCCTCTCTCAATGTGAGGCGCAGTCCGTGTTGACACCTGCCGCAGCCTCTCTCAATGTGAGGCGCAGTGCGGGTTGACACCTGCCGCAGCCTCTCTCAATGTGAGGCGCAGTGCGGGTTGACACCTGCCGCAGCCTCTCTCAATGTGAGGCGCAGTGCGGGTTGACACCTGCCGCAGCCTCTCAATGTGAGGCGCAGTGCGGGTTGACACCTGCCGCAGCCTCTCTCAATGTGAGGCGCAGTGCGGGTTGACACCTGCCGCAGCCTCTCTCAATGTGAGGCGCAGTGCGGGTTGACACCTGCCGCAGCCTCTCTCAATGTGAGGCGCAGTGCGGGTTGACTTCTGCCGCAGCCTCTCAATGTGAGGCGCTGTGCGGGTTGACACCTGCCGCAGCCTCTCTCAATGTGAGGCGCAGTGCGGGTTGACACCTGCCGCAGCCTCTCAATGTGAGGCGCAGTGCGGGTTGACACCTGCCGCAGCCTCTCTCAATGTGAGGCGCAGTGCGTGTTGACACCTGTCGCAGCCTCTCAATGTGAGGCGCAGTGCGGGTTGACACCTGCCGCAGCCTCTCAATGTGCGGCGCAGTGCGGGTTGACACCTGCCGCAGCCTCTCAATGTGAGGCGCAGTGCGGGTTGACACCTGCCGCAGCCTCTCAATATGAGGCGCAGTGCGGGTGACACCTGCCGCAGCCTCTCAATGTGAGGCGCAGTGCGGGTTGACACCTGCCGCAGCCTCTCTCAATGTGCGGCGCAGTGCGGGTTGACACCTGCCGCAGCCTCTCAATGTGAGGCGCAGTGCGTGTTGACACCTGCCGCAGCCTCTCAATGTGAGGCGCAGTGCGGGTTGACACCTGCCGCAGCCTCTCAATGTGAGGCGCAGTGCGGGTTGACACCTGCCGCAGCCTCTCAATGTGCGGCGCAGTGCGGGTTGACACCTGCCGCAGCCTCTCAATGTGCGGCGCAGTGCGTGTTGACACCTGCCGCAGCCTCTCAATGTGCGGCGCAGTGTGTTGACACCTGCCGCAGCCTCTCAATGTGAGGCGCAGTGCGTGTTGACATCTGCCGCAGCCTCTCTCAATGTGAGGCGCAGTGCGGGTTGACACCTGCCGCAGCCTCTCAATGTGAGGCGCAGTGCGGGTTGACACCTGCCGCAGCTTCTCAATGTGCGGCGCAGTGCGTGTTGACACCTGCCGCAGCCTCTCAATGTGAGGCGCAGTGCGGGTTGACACCTACCGCAGCCTCTCAATGTGAGGCGCAGTGCGTGTTGACACCTGTCGCAGCCTCTCAATGTGAGGCGCAGTGCGGGTTGACACCTGCCGCAGCCTCTCAATGTGCGGCGCAGTGCGGGTTGACACCTGCCGCAGCCTCTCAATGTGAGGCGCAGTGCGGGTTGACACCTGCCGCAGCCTCTCAATATGAGGCGCAGTGCGGGTTGACACCTGCCGCAGCCTCTCAATATGAGGCGCAGTGCGGGTTGACACCTGCCGCAGCCTCTCAATGTGCGGCGCAGTGCGGGTTGACACCTGCCGCAGCCTCTCAATATGAGGCGCAGTGCGGGTTGACACCTGCCGCAGCCTCTCAATATGAGGCGCAGTGCGGGTTGACACCTGCCGCAACCTCTCAATGTGCGGCGCAGTGCGGGTTGACACCTGTCGCAGCCTCTCAATATGAGGCGCAGTGCGGGTTGACACCTGCCGCAGCCTCTCAATATGAGGCGCAGTGCGGGTTGACACCTGCCGCAGCCTCTCAATGTGAGGCGCAGTGCGGGTTGACACCTGCCGCAGCCTCTCAATATGAGGCGCAGTGCGGGTTAACACCTGCCGCAGCCTCTCAATGTGAGGCAACGGTCTGGTACGACCCGCAACACCCCCCCCCCCCACATATGGGGTAGGAGAGGGCCTCCGGGTTTTGAGAAGTCAAGGAATATGAAATTAGAAGATATAATAGCCATATGGATTATTATTCTATGTAACCTTTTTGATTAATAAAAGAAATAAATGTGCTCTTTTGTCCGTTTAAATGTCCTGGTCTTGGGTACTCCAATGTGCCCAGGGGTACTCAGAAGTGTCTCTTCATATATTGCTAAATTTTGTCTACCAGTCTTCTCAGTATCAATTAATATACCTTATTTGGGAATCTTCTCTCCCATTCCGGTAATATTTATATGATCCAAATTCCTTCTTCCAATATCCTTTAACTCCACTACCTATGTTATTACGTAATCTTGTGTACCTGTCAATGTATGGTACAGTAACTGCTAAACGCGTTATATAGACGTAGCATGAAGTTTTTGTGTAGACTCAGGTGGAGCGTCGCCATCCATCACGAGACCACCTGGCATAATGAGAATCCTGTGATTTTGTATAGCATTGTTGTTTAAGATTGTGTACAATAGACTACTAAATATCTATCGAGCTTGTGTAAACCATAATGTGAGTTATATACGGTATTCCTGTCATGTTTCAAGAGACAAGATTAAATTAGGTTTCTTTCTATGACAGAACTGTTGGGTACAATAATCTGGGCAGCAGCCCACCCCGGTGGACGTGTAAGCCAGTGGAAGGCCTCGGTCAGATGACCAAAAGCCCCAGCTGTGGATCATAATATGACTAAGACCTGAGTCAGGAAACATTTGTCTTGTTTCCTGACAAACGTTACCTAACCTAACCTCTGGGACGTTAATAATGGAGAGATAAGATTGTTTTAGTAACTGCAATGTCTCTGGTTTGTTTACAACTTATTTTAAAAATGAAATTGTTGAATTTATCTTAAAATTATCTGATGGGCAAAATTTTTGACTATGAAAAAGTCGGGTTTTTTTAATTATTACCGTTTATTGTTATTAGTTTATAACACTCAAGACACAATGGTGACATGGACTAGATTTCAGTCTACTTGATGACTGAAATGGCAAAGAAACACGCAAAATAATTGTGTCCTTGGCCGAATTATACCAGCAGTTAACACTCCAAGATTATTATTATGGGGAGCGCTAAACCCACAGGGATTATACAGAGCCTGTGGGGGAGGGGGAATGGAAGGCATTAAGGTTCAATTCACCAGCGTCAAGGAACCTCCCTTGAGGGGTCCCTCCAAGAAGCTATTTATAGATCTATATAGGCAGCGTTGACCTTCAAATTGACCTTAATAATGCTGAAATCACAGCTGCAAGGTGACATAACTTATAAATCACTGCTGCAAGGTGACATAACTTATAAATCACTGCTGCAAGGTGACATAACTCATAAATCACTGCTGCAAGGTGACATAACGTATAAATCACTGCTGCAAGGTGACATAACGTATAAATCACTGCTGCAAGGTGACATAACGTATAAATCACTGCTGCAAGGTGACATAACTTATAAATCACTGCTGCAAGGTGACATAACTTATAAATCACTGCTGCAAGGTGACATAACTTATAAATCACTGCTGCAAGGTGACATAACTCATAAATCACAGCTGCAAGGTGACATAACTCATAAATCACTGCTGCAAGGTGACATAACTTATAAATCACAGCTGCAAGGTGACATAACTTATAAATCACAGCTGCAAGGTGACATAACGTATAAATCACTGCTGCAAGGTGACATAACTCATAAATCACTGCTGCAAGGTGACATAACTTATAAATCACAGCTGCAAGGTGACATAACTTATAAATCACAGCTGCAAGGTGACATAACTTATAAATCACTGCTGCAAGGTGACAAAACTCATAAATCACTGCTGCAAGGTGACATAACTCATAAATCACTGCTGCAAAGTGACATAACACATAAATCACAGCTGCAAGGTGACATAACTTATAAATCACTGCTGCAAGGTGAC
>WNWK01028894.1:0-24916 GCA_009830355.1 Cherax destructor | reverse complement strand
AACAAGGAATGTATCAAGGGCTGGAGGGCATATACACAACTGAGGAGGAGGTGAAGCAGTTAATCAGTGACCTTGATACCTCAATGGCGATGGGTCCGGACAATATCTCCCCGTGGGTCCTTCGGGAGGGAGCTGAGGTACTGAGTGTGCCACTTACCGTAATATTCAACACATCCCTTGAAACTGGGCAGCTACTTGAGGTATGGAAAAAGGCCAAGGTAGTCCCTATCTTTAAAAAAGGAGACAGAAAAGAGGCATTAAACTATACACCGGTGTCACTTTAATGTATAGTGTGCAAAGTCTTTGAGAAAATCATCAGGAAAAGATTGGTGGAGCATCTGGAACGGCACAGGATAATCAACGCCAGACAGCACGGATTCAGGGAAGGCAAATCCTGTGTAACAAACCTCCTGGAGTTCTATGACAAAGTAACAGAGGTAAGACAAGAGAGAAAAGGGTGGGTTGATTGCATTTTCCTGGACTGCAGGAAGGCCTTCGACACAGTTCCTCATATGAGATTAGTAAAGAAGCTGGAAGACCAAGCGTGTACAACAGGAAGGGCACTGGAATGGATCAGGCAGTAACGGGTCATGGTGCATGATGAGGTATCACAGTGGGCGCCTGTGACGAGCGGGGTACCGCAGGGGTCAGTCCTAGGACTAGTGCTATTCTTGGTGTAGGGTATCACCTATAGAAGCGTTAAAAGCAGAATTTATGGCACATTGAACATCAGGAATGACTTCATCCTAGGTTACACTATTGGGATTGATGGTAGCTCTCAAAACGTCAAGGACTTTCTTATTAGTCCTTTCTGCTAACCCATTACTAGCAGGATGGTGTGGAACAATGGTTGATTTTGTGATCTTGTATAGTGTACATAAATTTTCTAGGATCTCATTACAAAATTCCATTATCTGTTATGATGGACTTAGGAGTGGTATGTCTGCAGATTATATGTTCCTTGAATGCTTTTGCTACTGTTTCGGCAGTCTTATCTGGGATAGGAACTAGCTCACAATATCTGGTGAAATGATTGACCATCACACACAGATGTTTGTTTCCACTGAGGAAACATTGGAAATTAGTCAACAGATCTAGTGCAACTCTTTCCCACGGCTCACTAGTAGTAGGAAAGATTTGGGTTGGATTAGGACCAGTGACATTACCTTTATGTTTCATACAGACACTACATTTCTTAACATATTCAGTAATATCAGTGGACATATGAGGCCAAAAGTATTTCAATCTGGCTTGTTTCACAGAACGATCCATACTAGGATGTGCAACATCCGGTACATCGTGAACTAGCTGCAAGGCTACTTTCACTAGTGACTGTGGAATTACTAACTGGTATACTCTTCTACTAGGATTACCCAGCTCGGTAGTGCGATACAGTAATTCTTGGTTCATGACAAAGTCACTGATGGGTGCTGGTGGCTTCACAGAGAGAATAAGGTCTTCCTGGAGCAGGAATCGAATCACACCAGACCACATGGGATCTGTTCTTTGAGCAGTCTTTACATCCTCAGCACTAAATGGAGGATCAGCAGTTACTACACTGATATTTATCGTGATAAAGCATCAGCAACTACATTGGATTTGCCAGGCAAATGTTCAAAGGTGGGGTTGAACTCTTCGATGGTCAAGGACCATCTGGCAAGTTTTCCAGTGGGTTGTTTATTCTGGAATAAGGGTATCAACGGAGCACAATCTGTTAAGACATGAACAGGGTACTGGTAAATGATATCTTGGAAATGCTTTAAAGACCATACTATAGCTAAAGCTTCTTGCTCAGTAACTGTGTAATTACGTTCAGCTTTAGTAAGGACTCAGCTAGCAAATGCAACTGTGTTGTATTTGCCACCGATCTTTTGTGCAAGGACTGCACCAATGCCTATTGAACTAGCATCAGTGGTCAGGTAGAAAGGCTGTGAAAAATCTGGAAATTTCAAAATAGGGGCAGATGTTAGCCTTTCTTTGAGAGTTTGGAATGCTCTTTCTTGACGGAAGGTCCAAACAAATGGAGCATCTTTCTTAAGCAACTCAGTTAGAGGAGCTGCTATTGAAGAAAAATTAGCAATGAATGATCTATAAAAACCTGCTAAGCCCACAAAGGATCTTACGGCATCAGCGATTTTGGGAGATGGAAAATTTGATACTGCAGTTACTTTACTCTGGTCAGTCGTAACCCCTCTAGGAGTGACTACGTGACCAAGAAACTTGATTTCTGATCTGAAAAATTGACATTTGGACAGTTTGATCTTTAAATTGGCTTCTTCAAGCCTACCAAGTACTACGTCAAGTCTTTTTAAGTGTGTATCTACGTCTTGTGACAAGACAATCACATCATCTAAGTACACCATGAGTGTATTACCTATTAGACCTCTAAAGATATTGGTCATGAGCCTCGAGAATGTGATAGGCGATGATCTTAACCCAAAGGCCATAAGACAGAATTCAAAATGACCTTGCGGATTGGAGAATGCAGTGAGTTCTTGGCTGTCCTCGTGAAGAGGGACTTGCCAAAACCCTTGTAACAAGTCTAGGGTCGAGAAAACTTTGTTATCTCCGATGTTACGTAATAGATCACCAAGTACAGGAAGTGGGAAACGATCTGGAATCATCTTCGCATTTAACTTCCTAAAGTCAATCACTGGGTGCCAAGTACCGTCCTTCTTAGGTACTAAGATCAGGGGCGCATTCCAAGGTGAGTTGCTAGGTGCGATAACATCATCTTCAAGCATCTGGTTAATTTATTTCTCTGCGACAGCCAATTGTGAATGCGGGAATCTGTACGCAGGTATATAAATGGGTCTAGTACCAGGTTCGAGTGGAATACGATGGGATAATAAGTTCGTCATACCCATCTTCTCACCTGGTAAGGCAATGGCTTTACGACGTTTGTTCAACAGGTTCAACAAATGTGTGATTTCATCTGGGAAATCAGTAGGAGCTAAGTCTTTCTCCTCTATTGGTGGAATGGACTGATCCGGTGAAGTGGCTGGATCCTCCCCGGTTGCAATAGCACCGACCCACTGGTCAGGTGACAACTCATCCTCAACCCAAACAGGGTAAGGGTTGAACAAGGTCAACAATATTGGTATTTGCTCGGAGCCGAACACTATGACCGGAAGTATTGGCAAGGAAGAAATGGATCTTCCGATCTCTTACAACATGTAAGGATGGCTCGACAAACAAACCCTTCACTTTACAGGAGTCACTGTCAACTAAGTCGTTATCACCATCTGGAACTTGAGGGACAACAACAGTCACTCTAGTTAGGGCACTAGCTGCTACAGAGACGTCTTTCTGTAGGCGGCAAGTGGCATCAACAAGAGATGGCATTACTAGGTTCAAAGAATCGTTTTCCGACAAGGCATCCCCTGCGGAGAAACTATTTGAACTCGTGGCCATTGCAGAGATAGGCTCAGCGCTCAAGGTATTCTGAGGTTCTTCGGACACCTGAGGCAACTGGATGCTATCTTGCATGACTGAAGGTGGAGGTGAAACATAGACAGCGACAGGATCATCAGTGCCTGACCACTTGGGTACACTACTGGAAAAAGTATTGACCTGGAAGGACTTAATACAGACTTCATACTCTTCGGCTGTATGGCAGATCTCGGAACCAAGTTGGTAACCCCAAAATGGTACAACTAGGTCATCTATTTGTGCATGCCATCGGTAAGGATCAAGCACGATACGTAGATTTCGCATGGAAGCAAATCCTAGTAGGAGATCACCAGGGAAACTAATCTGGTCAACAACAAGAAAGGAAGCTGTAAAATCTCTACCCTGGATAGTGAAGGTAAGAGAAGTCTGACCTCAAACATGCAGACTAGAACCGGCCACACCACTAAGGGATGACACATGAGTTGGTTCTATGAAATTGACACGTCGTATCTTCTTATCTTTGAATAGACTAGACCTTATAATGTTGACTTGTGCTCCCGAGTCCATGAACACATGAACGGGGCTTCTAGAACAGATGCTTGTACAAGGGGACCTATTTTTGCACTGGAATTGATATGCAAGCAAGAAGGAAGGTTTTCATCAGAGATATTTTCTTCAGGGAATGTTTCGTCAACGTTTTCATCAGAGAAGGTATATTGGTAATAAATACTAATGATGAGCTTAGTATGGTAGCGTTTAATGAGGCGTTAGATATATGGGAGCTGAGAGTTTATGCCTATGTCCGCCTGCTATGCCTATCCGAGTGGAACTGCCTCACTGGCCAGCGGGCACTCCTCGCGTTCAAAAGGGAAGCCTATCATTGGCTAACGAAGGATCACATGGTGATCACTTGAACAGCTATGGCTTAGCCGTTAGACATACGAACCGTACACTAGGACTAGTGCTATCCTTGGTATATGTGAATGACATGATGGACAGGATAGACTCAGAAGTGTCTCTGTTCGCAGATGATGTGAAATTAATGAGGAGAATCAAAGCGGATGAGGACCAAGCAGGACTTTAAAGAGACCTGGACAAGCTTGACATCTGGTCTAGCAACTGGCTTCTCGAATTTAATCCCACCAAATGCAAAGTCATGAAGATCGGAGAAGGGCAAAGAAGACCGCTGACAGAGTACAGGATAGGTGGACAAAGGCTAAAAACTTCGTCTAAGGAGAAAGACCTTGGGGTGAGTATAACACCAAGCACGTCTCCGGAAGCACATCAACCAGATAACTACGGCAGCATATGGGCGCCTGGCAAACCTGAGAATAGTGTTCCGATACCTTAATAAGGAATCGTTCAAGACACTGTACACCGTGTACGTCAGGCCCATACTAGAGTATGCAGCACCAGTTTGGAACCCACACCTGGTGAAGCACATCAAGAAATTAGAGAAAGTACAAAGGTTTGAGACAAGGTTAGTTCCAGAGCTAAGGGGATTGTCCTACGAAGAAAGGTTAAGGGAAATCGGCCTGAAAACACTGGAGGACAGAAGGGTTCGGGAGACATGATAACGACATACAAAATACCTCGTGGAATAGACAAGGTGGATAGAGACAGGATGTTCCAGAGATGGGACACAGAAACAAGGGGTCACAGTTGGAAGTTGAAGACTTAGATTATTCAAAGGGATGTTAGGAAGTATTTCTTCAGCCATAGAGTAATCAGGACGTGGAATAGTCTAGCAAGTGATGTAGTGGAGCCAGGAACCATACATAGCTTTAAGACGAGGTATGATAGAGCTCATGGAGCAGGGAGAGAGAGAACCCAGTAGCGATCAGTGAAGAGGCGGGGCCAGGAGCCGAGTCTCGTCCCCTGCAAAAACAATTAGGTGAGTACAATTAGTTGAGTACACTATCTCTCTCCCCTCCCTCTATCTATCTATCAATCCATCTCCCTCTCTCTTCGTCTCCACCTTCCATTCCTCTTCCCTCTCACTCCCAGTCTTTCCCTCACTTCCTCTCCCCTCTCTCCCTGCACCCTATCCCTCCCTACCTATCTCAGCCTCTGCCAGTGTCCCCCACTTCCACCTCCAAGCACACACGCACACATACACACAAACACACACCCGCATCCACACACACACACACACACACACACACACAAACGCACACAGTCACACATACGCACACACGCACACATACGCATACACGCACATATACACAATCACACACACACAGGTTGAGGGAAATAGGACTAACAACACTGGAGGAAAGAAGGGTCAGAGGAGACATGATAACGACATACAAAATACTGCGGGGAATTGACAAGGTAGACAGTGACAGGATGTTCCAGAGAGGGAACACAGAAACAAGGGGACACAACTGGAAGCTGAAGACTCAGATGAGTCAAAGGGATGTTAGGAAGCATTTTTTAAATATAGTGAGGCAGGAACCATCACATTTTAGACAGGTATGAAAAGCTCATGGAGCAGGAGAGCAGAGACCAGTAGCAGACAGCGAAGAGGCCAGAGCTGAGTTACTAACCACAATTAGGTGAGTAAATTAGGTGAGACACACACACTACAGCCCAATGGCATGGTAGGCAGCGTTGCTTCAGCACGGAGGGCCCTGGTTCAATCCAGGCGAGGCGAAACAATTAAGTGTTCTACACACACACACACACACATACAAGGCCTAGTGTCTAATCGACATGTGCCTAGACAATGGTAACTAACTAACACTCACACACACACACGAGCCAAAACACTACAACATAGCCAGGAGCTATGAATCACATGCAACCACAACTAGGTGAGTACACAGCCTTTCTCTCACTGTCTCTCCTCTCTCCCTGACCCCATCTATCTCACCCATGGCACATACACATCACCCCACACATACGACACGACAGCACAACACACAGCAACACACACACAAACCAAATACTACACACTAGTTTCAGTCCCACACACCCCAACACAATACAACAACCAATACGACACACACACACTACTGTACACCCTGCACCCCATTCTCCCTCTCGCAACCACACATACAATCACCACACACACACACACACATACGACACACAGCACACATCGATCACACACACACACACACACACACACAACACACATCACATACTCACACACACACACCACTCACACAAGCGGCAAAGTCAGCTAGACGGATGATGGAATATATGACACACAATTTGCAAGAAGCATACGAGAGGTTTCACTACACACAGTACACACACACACAACACACACAAACACCAACAAATACTACAGTGCAGGAAGTCAGGACGAGATGGAATATATGACAACAATTGCAAGGAAGCTGAGAGAGTTTATACAAGGGTACAGGAGAAGCGAAAAAGACAGGATGAGCCCATGGTTCACCCAAAGGTGCAGGGAAGCCAAAACCAAGTGTGCAAGGGAATGGAAGAGGTACAGAAGGCAAAGGACCCAGGAGAATAAGAAGAGCAGTCATAGAGCCAGAAATGAATATGCACAGATCAGAAGGGAGGCCCAAAGACAGTACGAGAATGACATAGCAGCGAAAGCCAAACCTGGCCCAAAGCTGTTGTACAGCCACATCAGGAGGAGAACAACAGTCAAGGACCAGGTGATCAGGCTGAGGAAGGAAGGGATGGAGGTCTCAAAAAATGACCGCGAAGTGTGTGAGGAGCTCAACATGAGATTCAAAGAGGTGTTCACAGAGGAGATAGAAGGGCCTCCAGAAAGGCGGAATGGTAGGGTACACCATCAGGTGCTGGACACAATACACAAAACTGAGGAGGAAGTGAAGAGGCTACTAAGCGAGCTAGATACCTCAAAGGCGATGGGGCCGGATAACATCTCTCCATGGGTCCTGAGAGAGGGAGCAGAGGAGCTATGTGTACCTCTAACAACACTCTTCAACACATCTATCGAAACAGGGCAACTACATGAGGTATGGAATACAGCAAATGTAGTTCAAATTTTTAAAAAATGAGACAGGAACGTAGCACTAAACTACAGACCAGTGTCACTGACATGTATAGTATACAAGGTCATGGAGAACATTATCATGAGAAGAGTTGTGGAGCACCTAGAAAGGAACGAGCTTATCAACGACGGCCAACACGGTTTCAGGGACGGGAAATCCTGTGTCACAAACCTACTGGAGTTCTATGACAGGGTGACAGCAGTATGACAAGAGAGAGAGGGGTGGGTAGATTGCATATTCTTGGACTGTAAGAAGGCGTTTGACACAGTTCCACACAAGAGATTAGTACAGAAGCTGGAGGACCAGGCAGGGATAACAGGGAAGGCACTACAATGGATCAGGGAATACCTGTCAGGAAGACAGCATCGAGTCATTGTACGTGGCGATGTGTCAGAGTGGGCTCCGGTGACGAGTGGGGTTCCACAGGGGTCAGACCTAGGACCGGTGCTGTTTCTGGTATTTGTGAACGACATGACGGAAGGAATAGACTCCAAAGTGGCCCTGTTTGCAGTTGATGTGAAGTTGATGAGAAGAATTCAATCGGACGAGGACCAGGAAGAACTACAAAGGGATCTGGACAGGCTGCAAGCCTGGTACAGCAATTTACTCCTGGAGTTCAACCCCACCAAGCGCAAAGTCATGAAGATTGGGGAAGGGCAAAGAAGACCGAAGACGGAGTACAGTCTAGGGGGCCAAAGACTACAAACCTCAATCAAGGAAAAAGATCTTGGAGTGAGTATAACACCAGGCACATCTCCTGAGGCGCACATCAACCAAATAACTGCTGCAGCACATGGGCGCCTAGCAAACCTAAGAACAGCATTCCGACATCTTAATAAAGAATCGTTCAGGACCCTGTACACTGTGTTCGTTAGGCCCATACTGGAGTATGCAGCACCAATTTGGAACCCACACCTAGCCAAGCACGTAAAGAAGCTAGAGAAAGTGCAAAAGTTTGCAACAAGACTAGTCTGGGAGCTAAGGGGTGTCCTACGAGGAGAGGATAAGGGAAATCGACCTGACGACACTGTAGGACAGGAGAGATAGGGGGGACATAATAACGACATATAAGATACTGAGAGGAATTGACAAGGTGGACAGAGACAGAATGTTCCAGAGATGGGACACAGCAACAAGGGGACACAGTTGGAAGTTGAAGACTCAGATGAATCACAGGGATGTTAGGAAGTATTTCATCAGTCACAGAGTGGTCGGGAAGTGGAATAGTTTGGGAAGTGATGTAGTGGAGGCAGGTTCCATACATAGCTTTAAGAAGAGGTATGATAAAGCTCATGGCGCAGGAAGAGTGACCCAGTAGCGGCCAGTGAAGAGGCGGGGCCAGGAGCTATGACTCGACCCTTGCATCCACAACTAGGTGAGAGAACTAGGTGAGTACACACCCCTATCCTTTCTCTCACTGTCTCTCCCCTCTCTCCCTGCACCCCTATCTATCTCCCCCTCTGTGCACATGTACACACACACACACACACACACACACACATACACCCAACCCACCCACCCACTCACACTCGCCCTCACACCCTCCACACCATCACTCTATCCCCCTCCTTCCTTCTCTCCCTCCATCTTACACTCCCATCTCCCATCCTATCACTTTCTCTTTCTCCCCCTCTCTTTTCCTCTTCATCTCTCTCTCTCTCTCTCTCTCTCTCTCTCTCTCTCTCTCTCTCTCTCTCTCTCTCTCTCTCTCTCTCTCTCTCTCTCTCTCTCTTCCTCCTCACCTTCCATCCATCCTTCCTTCCTTTCCCCACCTCTTCCCCCCTCCTCTTCCACCCTGGCTTTACCTCTCCCCTCTCTCCTTGTACCCCCAATCTGTACCTGTTACTGTCCCCCTTCCACCTCATATACTTCTCCTATCACCCTACCTCCCTCCCCTTTATCTTCCCTACAACAAACACCCATCCTCACACACACACACCCACTCACTCTGAAAATATAACCTTCGGTGTGGTAAAATGGGTTACCCAAAAACAAGGCTGAGAGCCAGGTGTCTGGTGGACGAACTTGCAAGGGAAGATTGTGAGGCAGAGCTAAAAAAAGACAGGAAGAGTGTGGAAGGAAGCTAGAAGAGCTTGGAAAGAAAATGGAGGAGAGGATAGCTACAGAGAGCAGGAAGTGGGAGCTTAAAGAGAAAAATCACAGTACGGACATAACACTAGGAACTTCTACATCAGTTACAGACAATGGGACTGTAGGGAACAAAGAAGGTACACTGTATGCTAAGGCCCTATCAGACCCATGAGGGGCCAAGGCAAAGATAAGGAGCACAGTAAGAATGAATAAGAGGTCTGAAGACAATGAAGGAGCTGTGCTATATGCAGAGACCCCAACAGACAACTGCAGTGACCAGGAACAGATGAGCAGGAAAGAGAGACCATATTGGTTTCAGCCAGGGAAGGGATTGGAGGAAGGAATTCTCCAATAGAAGGGAATAAAACACCCCAGAGGATGTAAAGGAAGACACAGTGGGAGGACGAAAGGGAGAGGTCAGTTTTCGTCTACGGGCTCCAAGAAGTCGAATGGTAAACTTATGATGAAAGAAAACAGGAGGAGAAAAAAGCAATTGAAGGTATGATGACAGCAATAGGTGAGGGTGACATGACCCATGTGACAAATTTTCGGATAATTGGGTGGTTTGCAAGGGAAAGAAAACGGCCTCTCAAAGTAATTTTCAAGGTAGAATCAGCTCAAGCCATGATCCTGCTGGAGAAAGCATGACTGAGGGACAATCTGGAGTACCGGAGAGTGTACCTCGATCGAGACAGAACACAAGAGGAAAGGATGATACTGAAAGAGAGGGTACAAAGACGAAAGGAGGAACGAGAGGAAATGACAAAGACGAGCAGAAGAACCCAGACCCAGGTGGAAGGGCAAACACACCCTCCAGAAACACCCACAGAAAAACTCCAACCACGACATCCACAAGGCAACTAAACATTCTAAACCAACATCCTCACACTGTTCCCTCTGTCCCCACCCCCCACATCACAAACCCCACCCCCTACATTACAATCCCCACCTTGACAGCAACCCCCAATGGACACCCTTCCCCCACACCCCACCACAAACCTAACCCAAACAACAACCCCCCACAGGCCGCCGCCAGGGCTCCCGTTCCCCCAACCCCAATATTCTCCCAAGACCACAGTCTAATAAAAGTTGAAGGTTTGGTACACGAACACGGATGGAATAACGAATAAATATGAGGAGTGGCATGAAAGAATCTATGAGAATTCCCCAGACATCGTAGCAGTCACAGAAACGAAACTCACTGAGACAATAACAGACTCAATCTTTCCACCGGATATCAGATCCTGAGGAAGGATAGAAGGAGCAGAGGGGAAGGAAGGGTTGCACTGCTCATAAAAAACCGATGGAGATTTGAGGAAATTAAAGGCATGGAAGAGATTGGAGAAAGGGATTTCATAGTATGTACAATTCAGTCTGGGGAACATAAGGTAGTAATTGCAGGAGGCCAAGAGAGGAATATGAAGAGAGCAACAAAGCAATGGTGGACACACTGGCTGAGGTGGCAAAAAGAGGTCACTCAAGCAGAGCAAAGCTGCTGGTTATGGGCTTTTTTAACCACAGGGAGATTGACTGGGAAAACCTGGTGCACCAGAGAGAGAGGGGAGGATGAACCAGCAAAACTGGACCTCGTGTTCACCCAGTGCAGTTCAGACATTGAGGACATCACATATGAGAGGCCCCTGGGAGCTAGTGACAACATGGTTCTGAGCATTGAATACATAGTAGAGTTACAAGTGGAGAGGGCAACAGGAGTTGAATGGGAAAGCCGAACTATAAAAGGGGGGACTACACGGGAATGTGGAACTTCATGCAGGAGGTTCAGTGGGACAAAGAAATGGTAGGAAAGTCAGTAAACGAAATGATGGAATACGTAACAACAAAATGCAAGGATTCAGAGGAAAGGTTTGCTCCCAAGGGCAACAGAAATAATCGGAATACCAGAACGAGCCCTTGGTTTACCCGAAGGTGTAAGGAGGCAAAGACTAAGTGCACTAGAGAATGGAAAAAGTACAGAAGGCAAAGGACCCAGGAAAACAAGGAGATTAGTCGAAGAGTCAGAAACAAGTATGCACAAATAAAGAGGGAGGCCCACCGACAGTACAAAAACGACATATCATCGAAAGTCAAGTCTGACCTGAAACTGCTGTATAGCCACATTAGGAGGAAGACAACAGTCAAATACCAGGTGATCAAGCTGAGGAAAGAAGGTGGGGAACTCACAAGAAATGATAAAGAGGTATGTGAGGAGCTCAACAAGAGATTTAAGGAAGTATTTGTAGTGAGACAGAAAGGAATGGGAAGACAGAACAGTGGGGGACACCAAAAAGTTTTGGATGACATACACACAACCGAGGAGGAGGTGAAGAAGCTGCTCAGTGACCTTGATACCTCCAAGGCGATGGGACCAGACAATATCTCCCCGTGGGTCCTTAGAGAGGGAGCAGAGACGCTGTGTGTGCCACTAACCACAATCTTCAACACATCCCTTGAAACAGGGCAACTACCTGAGGTATGGAAAGTGGCAAATGTAGTTCCCATTTTTAAGAAAGGAGACAAAAATGAGGCACTAAACTATAGATTAGTGTCACTGGCTTGCATAGTATACAAAGTCATGGAGAAGGTTATCAGGAGGAGAGTGGTAGAGCACCTAGAACTGAGCAAGATTATAAACGATAACCAGCACAGACTCAGGGAAGGCAAATCCTGTGTCACAAACCTACTGGAGTTTTACGACAAGGTAACAGAAGTAAGACACGAGAGAGAGAGGTGGGTTGACTGCAAATGTAAAATCATGAAGATATGGGAAGGGCAAAGAAGACCGCAGACAGAGTATAGGCTAGGTGGCCAGAGACTGCAAACCTCACTCAAGGAGAAAGACCTAGGGGTGAGTATATTATCGAGCACGTTTCCGGAAGCACACATCAACCAGATAACTGCTGCAGCATATGAGTGCCTTGCAAACCTGAGAACAGCGTTCCAATACCTCAGTAAGGAATTGTTCAAGGCACTGTATACCGAATACGTCAGGTCCATACTGGAGTATGGGGCACCAGTTTGGAACCCTCGCCTGGTCAAGCACGTCAAGAAATTAGAGAAAAAGCAAAGGTTTCCAACAAAGCTAGTTCCAGAGTTAAGGGGAATGTCCTACGAAGAAAGGTTAAGGGAAATAGGCCTGACGACACTTGAGAACAGGAGGGTTAGGGGGGACATGATAACGACATACAAAATATTGCGAGGAATAGATACGGTGGACAGAGACAGGATGTTCAAGAGATGGGACACAGAAACAATGGGTCACAACTGGAAGTTGAAGACTCAGATGAGTCAAAGGGATGTTAGGAAGTATTTCTTCAGCCACAGAGTTGTCAGGAAGTGGAATAGTTTTGAAAGTGAGTAGTGGAGGCAGGAACCATACATAGCTTTAAGACGAAGGAAGATAAAACTCATGGAGCGGGGAGAGAGAGGACCTAGTAGCGATCTGTGAAGCGGCAACCACAAATAGGTGAGTACACACACACACACACACAGACCAGTGTCACTGACATGTATAGTATGCAAGGTCATGGAGAAGATTAGCAGAAGAGTGGTGGAGCACTTAGAAAGGAATGAGCTTATCAACGACAGACAGCACGGTTTTAGGGATGGGAAATTCTGCGTCACAAACCTACTGGAGTTCTATCACAGGGTGACTGCAGTATGACAAGAGAGAGAGAGAGGGTGGGTAGATTGCATTTTCTTGAACTGTAAGAAGGCATTTGACACAGTTCCACACAGGAGATTAGTTCAAAAGCTGGAGGACCTGGCTGGGATAACAGCGAAGGCACTACAATGGATTAGGGAATACCTGTCAGGAAGACAACAGCGAGTCATGGTACGTGGCCAGGTGTCAGAGTGGGCGCCTGTAACGAGCGGGATGCCACAGGGATCAGTCCTAGGACCGATACTGTTTCTGGTATTTATGAATGACATGACACATGACGGAAGGAATAGACTCCGAAGTGTCCCTGTTTGCAGATGATGTAAAGTTGATGAGAAGAATTCAATCGGACGAGGACCAGGCAGAACTACAAAGGGATCTAGACAGGCTGCAGACCTAGTCCAGCAACTGGCTTCTGGAGTTCAACCCCACCAAGTGCAAAGTCATGAAGATTGGGAAAGGGCAAAGAAGACCAGGGAGAGAGAGGACCTAGTATCGGTCAGTGAAGGGGCGGGACCAGGAGCTGTGAATCGACCCCTGCAACCACAACTAGGTGAGTACAACCAGGTTAGTAGGTGAGTACACACACACACACAATGTGATAGTTCTTCTATCTTGGGCAAAATTAGATAAATATCTGACTTCACTCTTCTATTTAAGAGTGAAATAGTTGGAGACACATCTCACCTCATAGAATCAGATTGTTTCTTTTTGCTGACGTTTCATTCGTCCATATTAACCACATCTTTTAGTCGTTAATAATTAAAATCGTCTTCGTCGAATAGAACATCGTAACAAGATATACTTCTCCGAAAATGTTGTAAATGATTCTCATTACGTTACAATGTCATAAAACTGTCAGCGGTATACAACCGACTTCTTGGTGACTCACTATTACCAAACACAAAGTCAACACCTTCATAACTTATAAAATTGGTGGGCTACCAACAGATGATGGACTGAGGAAGGAAGTTTGCTCTGTTCTGTGTACACTATCGATTTTAGGCTCTAAAAACGGTCAGTTCTTTTGTACTGTGTCAACTATGTGTTGCATGTACCTATTAAGTAAATGAGGTGTTCAATAAGCAAGGAATGAAACCCCTAAGAGAGAGGCAGGTGCCTATCAGTAAATCAGGAATTTATAGAGTTATCCAGGTGTCCACCAAGTTGGACAGGTACAAAATGGTGATCGTTAACAAAGTGAGGCAGGTAAGAATGGTGTCTACCTCGTAAGCCAGACATTCACCATCAAAGGCAGGTACTTACTAAGGAAGTCCTAGCCCATGATAATAATAATACAATCAGAACTAAGCGTTAAACTTCCAATGGTCATACAGCACTGCAGGGTTGGATGTGTTAAATATGTACTGTGCCTGAGAGACTAGTGAAGGTGCAGAGTATGTCAGAAGCAGAATCATTAAGGTCGGTGAGGAGCGCTAAAGCCAAAGTACTATCAAAGACGCTTTAATAAAGCTGTTGCTGACAGAGTCAAAATGTGAGTCTGCGTCATAAGAGGGGCTGTCAGCGAGGAGGTGAGATAAAGTAGGGGGTTCAAGTGGTGACGACACAGGAGGTAAATCTTGTGTGCTCGCTGGTAGACAGGACAATCTATTAGTATATGGAAAACTGACAACCAAACTAGACAATTTTCGTAGAGTGGCACTGGGCGTTTCTCCATGAGATACTCATGAGTGTGTGTGTTCGATAGAAAGATGGGGAGCGAAGTCTCCCAGACACGACACCTAAACAAGGTTTGATAGAATACAACTTGTTATGAATTAATTCAGATCATTGTTGTTGTCAGCGGTTGCGAAGTTGTCTAAAGATTACAGCAAAATAGTCTGAGAATAGTATACCCCTATGTTGAAGAACTGATTTAAATAGTGAAAATGAAAATGAAAACGAAAATAAAAATTCCGCTCCCTCAAACTGAACATAAAAAATATTCTGTAAAATGTATTTTCATTTTAATTTTCTCTTTTCTTATATCATTTGAATAAGATGACAACTTACTCTGTTCTTCATGCAATAAATTTATATATAAATTATTTTTATACAGATATTAACCCTGTGCATAAAATAAGCAATGCAAACATAAGAAAATTTGGTCATGATGGGCACCTGGGGGGCACCTGTCTGCCTATTATGTCAATAATGAATCAAAATAAACTTGGCCGTCTTGAAGCACATTTAAAAATAAAACAAAGTAGCCATGTAAATTCGGAATTGGAATATTTTAGATCACGAAAAGACCAGTTTAAAAAATAGAACAACGATCATTTCGTCATTCTCTGCTCAAACTACAGTCATTAATCTTGAAGCCGGTTATGAAATTTTTCTACTTATAACAAAAACAGGAAAGACTCATACTGTTGGTGAGGATTTAATTAAGCCAGCAATATCAGCTTTTCTCAAAACAGTTCTGTAAAAGATTGTTATGGGGTTATAGGACCCAACATGTATTTATGTAACTAAGTAGCAGTTATTCACTTTGAAATACCTATTTATATTAAACTGCTGGGGTCACAACTGCCTTAATTCTGTAAAGATAACGGTACACTCTCATGTAAGAGAGGCTAGTTAAGTCGAGCCTGTAAATGTAAATAGGTTCTACTAACACACAATTAAAATAAGTAGATTATAAAGTTTGTATTTCTTTGTTTTTTAAAGGAAAATAAGGTATAATATTGGGAAAAACAAAATTATTGTAGTAGTTAAAGAATTGTGCTTCCCGATGTTCTTTTGTTTGTTGTTGTTTAGTTTTGGAAGAGGCTGGGGGTCTTTCATTCTCTGGTGGTTGTGGCGCCAACATTGCAGGACCTCCTCTACCACTATGACTTCAGGGTAAGATGTAAGTGCCCAGGAGGTAAGATTTGTACTTAGTTTCTTTTGAGGTTGGGAATTATACCCAGAGTGGCTACAGTGTGTCAAAATACTGGGTAAGGCCACTAGGAAGAAAGGAGAAGTACTTGTCTCAGATGGGACCATGTGATTGTACTGGCTGGCCTCACCTTAGGGTGTGAACATCCTTTGTTATAAATTGGAAAATGCTTAACAAGTATACTTTGTACATACTTATTTGAATATATTCCTATTTTTGTAATAGTAGTTTAAATAACCTGTTGAGAGGGTTGATGAAAACATTTCAGAGACTGAGGACGACTAACCATGAATGTAAGTATCCCCTAGAGTTTATAAGGCCTTATTTAAGCTACCCCACACTAAAGCATGTATTGAGAACCGTACCATCGAACTAAGAAGCAAAATGTAAGTTAAATAAAAACAATTCTGTGCTATAACTTATGATGACTAACAAATACAACAAAAATGGTAACAACCACTATCGTAACCGATTATAAGCAGGAAATAATTAAAAAAAATAGTAACACAAAATTTAACCCTAATAAATAATATGTATGAATTGAAACCGGGAGCAAAATATCAATATACATAGGAGGAGCTCAGAGAGAGGTGAGGGTCTAGGCTCTCCTAGTTACACAAGAGAGGTAGAAAGAAGAGAAATTAGGTCAAGATAGGAAGAAACCAAAATGAACTTTCCTATCTCAGACCTGCAAATGGCGCTCACAAATGGGGAATGCGAAAGGAAATCTGGGAAATGTATTCAGCACACGGCCGCACTGTCTGGAGAAAATGAGATGAGGCAAGAACTGAAACATGTCTAGTTTATTTAGGTGTCAGTCCCTTCAATACATCGACTGATCCATTTTACATTCTACTGCATTCCAGTTGAGACTGCCGTACCTGGGTTTTTTCGTAAAGATACCGAGTGGTTTTTAACTGCTGGATAATCGTTTCTTTTGAGCAGACCCAGTTAGCAAGTTATGTGTTTTGAGATCGGGCCTTTTAGTTAATTTTTCCAGTAGTAGGTTGGTAGACAGCAACAACCCAGGAAGGTACTACCGTCCTACCAAATGAGTGTGACACATAAGCCTGTAATTGTTTTGCATGATAGTAGGATTGCTGGTCTCTTTTTTCTGCCTCATAAAAATGCCAGGTTGCAGGTATGTCTTGCTACTTCTACTTACACTTATGTCACACTATATACAAACCCCTTTGGGTTTATCTTCTATTTTTCTTCCTAGTTCTTGTTCTTGTTTATTTCTGCTTATCTCCATGCGTGTCGTAAGAAGCAACTAAATACGGGGAGCAATGGGCTAGTAACCCCTTCTCCTATATAAATTACTAAAAATAAGATTAGGAAAAACTTTATAAAATTTGGATGTTTGAATGTGCGTGGATGTAGTGCGGATGATAAGAAAGAGATGATTGCTAATGTTGTGAATGAAAAGAAATTGGATGTCTTAGCCCTAAGCGAAAAAAAGCTGAAGCGGGTAGGCGAGTTTCATTGGGAAGAAATAAATGGGATTAAGTCAGGAGTATCTAAGAGAGTTAGAGGGGGGTTAGAAGGGGTATCAATGAGGTTGAAGGATCAGTTATGGAGAGAGAAGAGGGAACATAAATGTATAATTTCAAGGATTATGAGGATTAAAATAAGGGTTGGATGTAAAAAGTGGGTCATAATAAGTGTGTATGCCCCTGGAGAAGAGAGGATTGTTGAGTAGAAAGAGAGATTTTGGGAGATGTTAAGCGAGTGTGTAGGAACTTTTGAGCCAAGTGAGAGAGTAATCGTGGTAGGGGACCTAAATACTAAAGTAGGAGAAACGTTTAGAGAGGGTGTGGTAAGTAAGTTTGGGATACCAGGTGTAAAAGATAATAGGGAGCATTTGTTTGAACTTTGTATAGAAAGGGATTTGGTTATAGGTAACACATATTTTAAGAAAAAGAGGATAAATAAGTATACAAGAAATGATGTAGGGCGAAATGACAGTAGTTTGTACATGTTTATAGAAGGGCTACAGATATATCGGATCACTTTTTAGTTGTAGCTACAGTGAGAGTAAAAGGTAGATGGGATACAAGGAGAACGGAAACAGCAAGTAAGAGAGAAGTGAAGATTTATAAACTAAAAGAGGAGGCGGTTAGAGTAAGATATAAACAACTGTTGGAGGGCAGATGGGCTAGTGAGAGTATAGGCAGTGGTGTAGAAGAGGTATGGGATAAGTTTAAGAATATATTGTTAGAGTGTTCAGCAAAAGTTTGTGGTTATAGGAAAGTTTTTACAAAGTAGAAGTGATGCAAGGAGGGAGGAGTATATGGAGAGAAAAAGAGAGGTTAAGAAAGTGGCGAAGCAATGTAAAAAGAGGAAATGAGAGGGTGGGTGAGATGTTATCAACAAATTTTATTGAAAATAAGAAAAAGTTTTGGAGTGAGATTAATAAGTTGAGAAAGCCTAGGAAAGAATGGATTTGTCAGTTAAAAATAAGAGAGGAGAGTTATTAAATGGAGAGTTAGAGGTATCGGGAAGATGAAGGGAATATTTTGAAGAATTGTTAAATGTTGTTGAAGATAGGGAAGCTGTGATTTCGTGTATAGGGCAAGGAGGAATAACATCTTATATGAGTGATGAAGAACCATCTGTGAGTGGGGGAAGTTCGTGAGGCAGTGAGTAGAATGAAAGAGGGTAAAGCAGCTGGGATTGATGGGATAAAGAAGAAATGTTAAAGGCAGGTGGGGATATAGTTTTGGAGTGGTTAGTGTTTTAATTTAATAAATGTGTGGATGAGGGTAAATACCTAGGGATTGGCAGAGAGCATGCATTGTTATTTGTATAAAGACAAAGGGGACAAAAGAAGAATGTTAAAATTATAGGGAAATAAGTCTGTCGAGTATACCTGGTTAAGTATATGGTAGTTATTATTGAAAGAATTAAGTGTAAGACAGAGAGCAGGATAGCAGATGAACAAGGAGGCTTTAGGAAGGGTAGGGGGTGTTAGACCAAGTGTTTGCAGTGAAACATATGGAACAATATTTAGATAAGGGTGAAGAGGTGTTTTTGATTTATGGATTTGGAAAAGGCATATGATAGGGTGGATAGGAGGGCAATGTGACATGTTGCAAATGTATGGAATAAAAGGAGGTTATTAAAAAAGTTTTTACGAGGATAGTGAGGCTCAGGTTAGAGTATGTATGCGAGAGGGAGATTATTTCCCAGTAAAAGTAGGCCTTAGACGGGGATTTGTGATGTCACCATAGTTATTCAATATATTTATAGATGCAGTTGTAAGAGTTGGAGGAGGTGAATGTGTTCAGATATTTGGGAGTGGATGTGTCAGCAGATGGGTCTATGAAGGATAAGGTGAATCATAGAATTAACGAGGGGAAAAGGTGAGTGGTGCACTGAATAGCTTTTGGAGATAGAGAACTTTATCTATGAAAGCAAAAAGGGAATGTATGAGAGATAGTTATACCAACACTCTTGTATGGGTGTGAGACATAGCTTGTGAATGTTGCAACAAGGAGAAGGTTGGAGGCAGTGGAGATGTCATGTCTGAGGGCAATGTGTGGTGTTAATATAATTCAGAGAATCCGTAGTTTGAGATTAGGGAGGTGGGGGATTACCAAAACTATTTCCAGAGGGCTGAGGAGGGGTTGTTGAGATTGTTTGGACATATAGAGAGGAAGGAACAAAATAGAATGACTTCGAGAGTGTATAAATCTGTAATGGAGGGAAGGTAGGGAAGGGGTCCCTAGAAAAGATTGGGGGGGGGTAAAGGAGGTTTTGTGTGCGATTGGTTGGCTTCCAGAAGCGTGCGTGAGCGTGTTAGATGGGAGGAATGGAGACAAATGGTTTTTGGACTTGACGTGCTGTTGGAGTGTAAGCAAGGTAACATTTATGAAGGGTTTCAGGAAACCGGCAGGCCGGACTTGATTTCTGGAGATGGGAACTACAGTGCCGGCATTCTGAAGGAGGGGTGTTAATGTTGCATTTTTGTAGCTGTAGTTTAAGCACGCCTCTGGCAAGACAGTAATGGCGTGGGGGTGATAATGAAACTTTTTCTTGTCGGCACCCTGCATTGGTGGGAAACGGCCATATGTTAATACAAAAATAATAATGTTTTTTTTTAAACTTTTCAGTGGAGATCTGTTAATTGACCTGGGACTGCTGGGAGGATTCTCCTTACCAGTCTATTATATCCAGAGTATTACAGCTGGAATAGGAATAGATAAATACATGAACAGTGGATAAGTGAAGAGGCTATTTAAACATAGGAACATAAGAAAGAAGACCACTGCAGCAGGCCTACTGGCCCATGGAGACAGGTCCAAGTCTCCAACAGGCTTAAGCCAATGCCCCAACCCAGCCAGGTCAGGTTACATTCACTTAAGAAAGGAGCACTGCATCTGACCTAGTAGCACAAGCAGTCAGACCAACTCACACCCAACCGCACCCACCATAATTATCTAGCCGACCACCTGGGGCTACTGCTAAAAGTAATCAGGTCACTACCCTTGGTTTTGTTTTTGGTTTCACTTTTTTAAATTTTTTCAAAAATTTCATATTTTTCCCCCCCAACCATTACCAAACCAGGGCCCATATCCTTCCCGAATCTGAACTTTTCCAACGAAACCATTTGGGGGTCCGTCTTGGGGGGGGGATTTTAGCACCTATTTACTCCCTTTATTTATTCCGTTTTCCCTTTTACACCTCAATCTTTTCCCCCCCAATTCTACCCTTTAAAAGTGGATTCAGGCCCAGCTATCCCTAGGGGAAAATTTCTGATAAGGGATCCTTTTTTTCTTCCCCCTTTCGTTTTTCCCGTGCATTTATATCCATTCTGTAATAGGTGACCAAAACTGTGCAGCATATTATAAATGAGGCCTAACCAAAAATATAGAGTTGAAGAACAACCTGAGGATTCATTTTTTCTTTTGAAAGAAGCCAAGGGTTTTTTTTTTTTTAGCCTTTTTCCCAAAAAAAAATTAAACCCTTAAAAAAAGCCCAAACTGGTTTTTTCCCCCCAGAAAAACCCTACCCTTTTCCCACCCCTGCATCATCATTCAAATCATCCTGGGTGCTCTAATTCCTCATTTGAATAAATTGAGGCCATTTTTGTCTTTAAAATTTACTTATGTTGTATTTATTCCCCATCTATGTCGTTTATGTAAATTGAAACAACAGGGGGCAAAAAACTGCCCCCGGGGCCCCTTGAGACGTCCCCCCTTTTATTTTTCCATTTAAAACTCTCCGCCTATTTGTCAACCATGCCTCTACCCAGGAAAAATTTCCCCCCCTTTTTTTTGGGGGGCCCTTTAAATTTCCTCAGTAGCCCGAGGGGGAAAATTTTTCGAAACCCTTTTCTGAAGCCATAAAAAATATCATATTCTTCCCTGATCTACCTCCCCAAAAAATTTTTAGTAAAAAAAATTAGAAAATTCGTAAGACGGGAACCCCCCCCTTTTTAAAAACCCGTGTTGGGTTTATTAATCAATTTTGTTTTTTAAAATGGCTACGAATTGCCTGGGGAATTATTGCCTCCATAAATTTACCAACTATGGAGGTAAGGTTATTGGTCTATAGTTGGAAAGGGCCCGTCACCGACTTGTAAATAGGAAATTTTTCCCCTTTTCCCCTTTTCCCCACCCATTTTTAGTGGGGGGTCTGGTGGTTTTGGGGGAAAAACCCCCTTTTTACAGGGCGAGGGCCTTGGTTGGGGATTCCCAGCCCGGGCAGAAACTTTGGGGGATGTTTTTTTTAAACCCCGTTTTCTATTTTCCCCCATCAGAAAAATGGGACCTGGGTGTTAGCGACTGGTGAGTCGCATCCCCACTGACCAACTGCCCAAAACTCAGAAATAACAAGGACTTTCTATATAGTATTGCCCTGATGTCAGCTAGGCCTTTATACCATGTACATGTACTTGTAGAAAATTTTAAAAAATTTTTATTATTATTATTATTATTATTTTTATTATTTTTTTTTATTATTATTATTATTTAAAAAATTTTCCCAAAAAGGTTTGTGTTCCCCTTTACATTCCTTTAAAACCTTTTTAAACATTCATCAGGGCCGGGATTTTTTAGGTTTTTTTTTATTTGTTGAGGACCATGCCCCTAGTTCCCCCAATGGGAAAGGGTTTTTTTCCCCGTTCACATAATTTTTTTTCAACTGCTAGTATCTTCCTGAAAAAAAAATGAGAGGAAGGTATTGAAAATTTCCCCATCCCCCATACTGTCCTGACTGTCCTGAGTTCTTTTGGGGGAAAAACTTGCCCCTAATCTTTTTCCCCGTATACCTGAAAAAACCCCTTTTTTTGGGTTTTGTTTGAACCCTTGGGCCTTAGCCTCATAACCCCTTTTTTGCTTTTCTTATTCCTTTTTTTTTTCTTTTAAGGGAAAATTTGATTCTTATTCTCCATCCCCTTTTGATACGCCTATATATGCCCCCTCTTTCACCAATGAGATGTTTTAACTATTTTTCACCCCTTTTGGAATTTTTGAGTTTAAATTTTCCCCCACTGGAAAAAAAGTTGTCTGGGCAAAGAACTACGCCTGGAAAACGTCATATTGGCAACCAAAACCACCTCCTGTCCCATAGTCATCACCCCAAAATTTTAGCCCCCAGGTAATTTTAAACCCCAGGTTTCCAAAAGAAAGTCGGGGAAAAGAGACGATTAGTTACCTGGGTAATTCCATGATATTTTAAAAACTAAGGGTTTGTAAATGTTTCCCCCCAAACTCTTCAAACCTCAAGATTTTTAATTAGTAAATTCTTTGTTAGCAAAACCCCAAAACAACAAGTTTAGCTCTAGTTAGTTCTGTCACAAATTTTTTAAAAAAAAAACCGGGAACCCGATAAAAAAGTCACTAGACTCAAGATTACCTGTCACATTTTTCCCCAAAAAATTTTGTCAAAAATTAAAATCCCCAAAACAACATTTTTTAAAATCAGACGTTTAAATTTCGCCCCCAAAACGCACCCTCCTATCCAGACTTGGGGGCCTGTAAATCACACCCAAAATTAATTTTTCAGGGCCCTCGAGAAACTCTAGCCAAACAAAATTTTGTGTCCGCTGTTTCTAATTTATATCTTGTCTAACACAACAATTTAAATTATTCTGACTACATTAAAACCCCCCACCCTTCCTGTTGACCCTATCAGTGTGGAATAGTTTGTAACCCCCGAATGTTGCACTCGGAAGGCATTTCTCTATCTTGGGAGTTTGAACCAGGTCTCTGTTATAGCAATAATATCCCTTTTTACTTTCACTTTTCAAGGAATCTTAGCTCATCTATCTTAGAAGCCTAAGAATATCTATAACTCACTCAAAATTTCAGGAACATATAAAAAAACATACGAACCAGCCAAAGGGTTCGAACCCATGTTGTTTCGGGCCCCCCTCATGGGAACCCAAACCCCCATGACGCCTAATCAAGACCACCAATTTCCCACAGAATACGACCCGCAAGCTAGGGGGCCTTTTTCCATGATCCCGAGGAAACGGTGGGGGGTGCCTTCAGCAAATTTCATTCTCCTCCCCCTTTGGTTTACTAGCCTCTACAAGATATTTTTTATTATTGTACCAAAGGGAAAAAGTGGTGTTGTTGAGGTTTGTTAAGTATAGTACACCAAACGGGGAGATAAAAAAATTAGTTTAAAAAGGGGGTCCACACCTCCGTATGTCCTCGATCACAGTAAAGCACCTAGCTCTGCTGGGTGCTGATTCTTGTGGAGGTGTTCCCGTGGTTAGGGGCGCAAGTGGTTTTTTCTAAATGAGGTGGGCCGAAACTACAAAGGGTTTGAATCCTTTGCTATTCAGTGTTGTTATTGATCAATACCACTCGTTCGTGCCGGAAAAAATTAAAAAAAAATTTTTAAAAATTTTTTCTTATACGTTTAAAAATATAATTTTTTTTATTAATGGTTTAATTTAAAATTTTTAATTTTGCACCAAAATAATGTTAGAAAACTTACCAAACATTATAATAAAAAGGGAATTTAATTTAGCCTAATCCAACTAAATGTATTTTAGATAAGTTTACAATAATTTAATAATAAACAAACAAAATTAAATATTTAAGCCCAAAAACTCTTCTTTCCTTTTAAACGGCACGACTTTAAAATGCCCCGGGGTTTTTCCCCGGGATGTATATCCGGTGCACAAAAAACTGGCCGCCGGGGAGCAAAACATAGTTTTAATTAAGCATTATACAATACATAATGGTATTTCCTTTAAACCCAATTTTTTTGTAACTATGGTGGAAGAAAATGTCCCCCTGCTCTTTTATAGTGATCCAAAATGTCTAAACCCCATGCAGCACTAGTACAAGGTATACAGGTCTAGCTGAAAACTACTATATAGAAAGCCCCCTTTTTATTCAAAACATTTTTGGGGAAATTAGGGGCAAATTTTCTCTCTGGATGCAACCCCCACCAGTCGAGTAACACCCATATACCAAATTTTTTCTAATGGGAAACAGGGGCAGCAGGTGTCTTTTTTGGGAAAGCGTCCTAATGTTTTTTTAGGAGTACCGGGGGTTTGATCCCCGGACCTCAGTGCGTGAACTAGTGCACTATCGATCGAGCTACGGACACCTCTTTTTCTTCTCTCCTTTCTGACGGCCCACCTTTTACACAGACTTCCTTTGACTTTTTGACAGCAACAAATTTGTTACACATCCTTTGAAATATTTCCTTTAGCACTCCCCCCCTTACAAACTCTACCTCTGTTATACTCTGGGCCCTTTTCTAGTTTCAGATCAAACAAATTTCACAGTTCACACACACTACCCTCAGTGCTGTATGACCCTGGGAGTAGCACTTAATTTGATTTAATAATAATCATGGGTATTTGGAGACGATGGGTGCAAAATACGATGTGGGGGAAATACTAAATTTTATTTGTAGGGAAGCAGG